>JAXCGZ010013290.1:150000-155000 GCA_037179515.1 Halocaridina rubra | reverse complement strand
TAATAATAATAATAATAATAATAATAATAATAATTATAATAATAATTCTACTACCATTACTACTACTATTATTGTTATTATTATTACTACTACTACTGCTGCTGCTGATTTTCCTTCGGTATGCTATTATTCCCTCACTTTCCCTTTATGCAAACGAGATATCCCGCATGATGGAGCTGTGAGATAATATTGCAAATTTATGCTAAATATGTTGCTCTGCCTTGCGTTTCGATGAAAGAAGTTTTCTATAAAGTGGATGGGAGGTGATTATCACTTCCAGATGAAGACGACACTGATGGATCCTTAGGGGGATATAAACACTCTCTATGATGGTCATTGAGAATAGAAAATGGAGTTGAAAGTGTCATAGAAAATGAGAAACCGTCTGTTGAAAGCAGATGAGTACCATAGAAAACGGGATAAGGTGTCTGGTTTAATTACACCCGTGATGATTGCATAGTGATTAGAAAATACAAGAAATAAAGAGGTGATTCTGAGACTCCAGAAAAGCTTAAACTCCTTTCTTAATTTTCAAATGGAGGTGACAGTGATGAATCTTTGAGGGAAATTAAATCTTTATAGGAAGGTTATGGAGATCCATGGAAGATAAGTGATAAGGTACGGTATATATTGTGGTGTAATGACAATGATGAAGGGCACAAAAGGGAAAATATGGAGCCAGAAGTTGTAGAGAAAATGGGAAGTGGGAGTTGAGGAAAATGAAATCTTCGTATGAGGAATAGAAAACGGATATGTAAGTTCATAGAAATTTGTAATAGGTGTGATTTATGCTGTGGTATAGAAACAACACTGAAAAAGGGCTTAGAATATGAAAAATGAAACTATAAATTTTTTGGAAAACAGATTCTGATATGATGAATATTTTGGTACTGAGAACTGAAAATGTGGTTTGTTTTCGTGTGGAAAATATGATTATAGGAGATCAACAGTTTAGAGGAAAAGCATAGAGGATTAAGATTAGAAGCAGCAGCTTCATAAAAAAAAACTAAGTGAAGTGTAATGAATCTGCATTTAAGAGACATAGTTATGAAGCCATAAATCCATTAGGAAAAAGAGAGATGTGACATATGCTGTGGTCTTGCACTATAGAGGGGAAAGAAAGTAGCTTCCAGTTGTTTTATTTTCCCACGATATATCTCCCCACGAATTCATTATGGAGAAAGACTCTTCATATAGTGGATAGGAACTGGACCTGCATGTTCCATAGAAAATGCAATGAAGCAATATATATATATATATATATATATATATATATATATATATATATATATATATATATATATATATATAGAGAGAGAGAGAGAGAGAGAGGAGAGGAGAGAGAGAGAGAGAGAGAGAGAGAGAGAGAGAGAGGAGAGAGAGAGAGAGAGAGAGAGAGAGAGAGAGAGAGAGAGAGAGAGAGAGGTGCAATAACTAAATGGAGGGTTTTTATAAACTTTGTTTAGAATTCTAATAGAATCATGAAGTGGATTATATTTCCAGTTTCACATAGATGGTATTGATGAAACCTTGAGTGGCCCATAAATAAACACCCTATACGAGGGCTGTAGTATTAGGTAGAATATTAAACCATAGGTACCATAGAATAATGGGAAATGGTATAAAAACTAATCGTGTATTAATTTTAGAATTTTTTTTTTAAATAGATGTGACATTGATGAATCTTAGATGGAAATACACACTTTGTGTGAATAACGTGGAGGAGAGCACATGGTCCTAGAAGTTGGAAGAGCTTTTAATTTGTTGTTTACGTGGAGTTGGCACTGATGAATATGAGAGGGATATAAACACTCTAAGGCCCGATTTCTTAAACAAGTGTAAACCTAGGATACCCTATTGTTAGTTAGCTAGACACACACAAATGGATTTCATAAACGCATCTGACGCGGTTCTGTGTAACACAGAACCGCGTCAGATACGTTTATGAAATTCATTTGTGTGTATCTAGCTAACTAACAATATGGTATCCTAGGTTTACGCTGTTTAAGAAATCGGGCCTAAATGATTGGCATGATGGATTGAAAATGGAGGCATAAATTCCGTTGAGAATTGGGAAAAGTATTTTGACTGTTGTGTTGTTGTTGTGTTTGTACATATGGCTGGAGATATTTGTAATATTGTGATTTTGATGTTATGCGCTTAACCATGTAGTGGTTTAATAGGATGCAGATGCCTACAGTCGATATTTGGTAAAATGTACTTCATTGAGAAGAGGAAAGGGATTTATGTGAATCGCAGAGGATTGAAAATGAAGTCATGATAGTCAAATAAAATGGAAAGAGATGTCATCTTTTTGACTTGTTATTATCACCATACAGTGATATTACAGATCTCATTATAGTCATCGCGCTGTGATAACATCGCCTGTAATATCGCTGTGCGATGATATTCACTCTCTAAGTGTGTATGTATTATCACCATACAGTGATATTACTGATATCATTATAGTCATCGAACGGTGATTATAATGTTTTCGGTATTTTCACCGAAAAACTAATGTAATTTATGGTTAAGTGTCAATAACCGGTATAGGAGAATTAAAGATAATTCATGAAAATACATTTATTCCATATTCAGTTTAAAAGGTATTTTATAGAGACTCATTTATTTTATATTCCACATTGAATATTAGGCCTCAATAAAATTAAGCATTACTAACTTAACCTAATTTAATTTAACCTCCCTTTATCCTCTCACCACATCCATTTAACTACTTCCAGTGATAAACAAAGCTCCTGCTATCCCACCCTCCCAATATCTCCTCACTACCCTCATAGTACTCGGCCCATGTCCGTACGGTGGTAATATCATTGCCCGTAATATACATGTACTGTGATAATAGTCACTCTATTTTATTTATTTATTTATTTTCATATTTAGGCAGTAATGTTATCTGGGTTTTTTTTCTGTAACACATGCCCTATTTAGGCTTATTAATATGAAATATATTTCTTTGATGTGGTTTATAAATTTCAAGTGTATTCAAAGCTAGTAAGCTTGGCATTAGCTTGTCAACACATTTGGCGTAAATACGCAGACGTTACGCAAATGCTATTGTAGCACAAAGTAGGAGAGGTGGGGGAGGATTTATAGCCATTGTAGCATGAACTTACCTTACCTTTGGCTTTTAATATATTATAAAAGTTGACTTGAAGGAAATCAGTTTTAAATAATTTTCCTGAATCGGACGGACAAACCCAAATTACTCCTGAACCCAATAACTTTCTCAGTATATCAACTGTCTTCCTTTAACTCAAACACAAACCAGCCTTTATAAGTATCGAAGTGACGGTAAATTAAGAGTAATTTTAATCATTTTTTACTTCATGATCTTGATTACACCCTGAATTAATCTGGAAGCATTCTCAAAGGAAGATATATAAGTTTACAAGACCTAGAGCTGCAAGAGGCGGGGTATGTGGCCGTGTTAAAATGATCAGACAATCCATTTCTGTCTTCATGCAGTTATTTATATAAGTTCCTTTTAAATTCCATGGTTCAGGCAGGTAAAGAGGCTGTTATCAATGCCGAACAGACAGTAAATAATACTTTCTTTCATAACGCCCTTCATCCTGAGAGCTGCTGACGGCATCCTCAAAGAGAATATAAATGACTTTCCTTAAACTTTCTAGCACTACGGCTGGAAGGGGCGAGGCTGGAAGGCCATAATAGCATGAAAAGGCTATACATCTCGCACTTTTTTGTTTTCTTTTTTTAATGCGGCTGAATGTCTGCGTTCCTTAAAGAGATTCTAAATTTAAAACTGATTCAAACTGACGAAGTATTATAATTACAACATGTATGTTGTACTTTTTTATTATTGTAATTAGTTGTGTATATATATATATATATATATATATATATATATATATATATATATATATATGTGTGTGTGTGTGTGTGTGTGTGTGTGTGTGTGTGTGTGTATGTATGTATGTATGAATGCATGTATGTATGTATTTATGTATGTATTCATGTATGTAAATGAATCAATAACATTCAGTACTAAGCTGGAAGGGTTTGGGCTTTATGTCTATGTAAGCATAAACAGACTCTAGGCAAGTGTTTTGTATGTATTTTTAGCTTCAATTCCTCAGATATGCAAGACATAACAAACGTCAAACTGATAATAATAACACTTGCACTCATTACGATATTGCTCTAAGTGCTTCTGAACACACCCTCTCTCACTCAAGTTGAGATAGATGAGCTTCGTTCAAGAATCAAATTATCGTAACGTAATTTAGCCACTCTCCCCACCAAGAAGGAAGGGAGGAAGGAGAATTTGTGATTAAGGTAGTCTTGAGTAAACAATTGTCGCAGACTCCTCTTACTGGTTTCCTTGTTTGTCTTTGCTAATTACAGTTTTCTATTTGTTTTTTACTTGTTTGGTTGTTTGACTTTATTTTAAGAAATGTTCCTGCCTTTTTACTTGCTGGCAATATTGTTTTGTATATGTACTATTCTTGGTGTGTCTTTTGTTCTTGGTGTGTCTTTTACTGGTTTTTTAGGCATATTTCTTTCTTTTACTACAAAAAAAAAGGGGCATATGGGTTAAGTAGTTTTTCTCTCGCATAATGTAGACTAATAGTGATAAATGATGTAAAAACCGAAAAAGGGGCCGAGGAGGCATGGGCTGAAAATTTCCATTTTGCCACAGTACTAATGGAAGGATTGATGATGTGCAAGGCGTGATAAAGAATTCCTATTTCCATTCTGTTATGGCCTCCTTAATTATTTCGTTGGGACACAGCCCCTTGATAGAAAAGTATATGATATATATATATATATATATATATATATATATATATATATATATATATATATATATATATATATATATATATATATATATATATATATATATATATATATATATATAGTATATATATATAGTATATGTGTGTGTGTGTGTGTGTGTGTGTGATTACCTAATTGTATGTGTGTGTGTGTGTGTGTGTATATATATATATATATAT
>JAXCGZ010013290.1:125000-145000 GCA_037179515.1 Halocaridina rubra | reverse complement strand
TTGATGCTTGTTTTGAGTATTGTTGATAATGATAAAATCTGGGTACTTGTGATGCATGTCTAACAATTTCTACATAAAGCAGTCTACTTTGGTCAGAAAGCATGTCTTGATCATGAGGATCTAAGTTTTAGATAACAAAAATTGGGTGCTTGGTGGATTTTTTTTTTTTTTTAGTATTATTGTGTAGTTTTATATAACAGATATATAGAATAGTTATGATCTCTCAGGTGTCCCTCAGGGTATTGTTCTTGGCCCATTGCTTTTTATTCTGTATAGTGATGACATGTGGAAAGGTTTTAGAAAACAAAGTAGTTACTTATGCTGATGATGCCACCTTAGTTGTTGTTGTTGTTCTATCCCCTAGCATGACACTAGCTGAATGGAGATTTTGCTGAAATTAGTGCTTGGTGCATGGTACAGTGAATGAACTCAAATGCTAATAAAGCACAAAATATGATCATATGCAGGCCCAGAGCTCCTGATTCTCCACATGCCAATCACTTCATTAATAATATTCCCTCAACATTATGTAATACATACAAAATTCTGGGGGGTAATTTATGATGGTAAATTGACTTTTGAGCAACATATTCTTTGTATACCTTTCTCATATGGACGGAAAACTGTTATCTTGAGGAAGTATAAGATTTTTTATGACAAATGTAATGATGATTTGCTTTAATTCTTTTACACCTCCTAGTTTGGACTATTGCTTCCTTGTTCGGTCATCGGTTGTAGATTTTCTTCTTAAATTATCAGATAAAAACATATGTGCAGATATATTTCTTATTACTGACTTGTGCATCGATATGTGGTATGGACACGCCGTTTGTTTGCTCTATTTACTGTTTCCAGTTCATCACGATGTTAATCACCCTTTGCATTGGGCTCTGTCTGGATTATTTCGTCCTACACACATTACCAGGAATCCAGCCAATTCAGTTGTGCATTTTCTTTTGTTAGATTTAATACCAATCAGTATGCAGGTAGCTTAATTTCAGCTATCACTATTAAGTGGAGTGAATTACATATCAATGCTGTTGAGTCAGTGGAGTTTTAGATATAGTATTCTAGGTACCAATAAATATTTATAAAGCAGTTTCTGATATTAAGTGTTTAAAGTTATAGTGGAATAATGCCAGTATTGCAATACTGATTTGTAACATTTATATAATGTTATTTTTCTTCTATCTTCTCTATTTCCTTTTCCTATCTTAAGTTGCTTCCCCTTGCTGGAGCTATATGGTGTGGAAACTTGATTTTTTCTATTTGGATTTGTTGCTTGGCTTATATTGATAATAATAATCTATATTCTATCTATATCCATGTCGCCGTTCCCCCTTGTAAGGATAGTGATCGAGCCAAAGAACACGCATTCACCACGATCCAACACATACATCAATTACTCCTCTTAGCTCCTTGGGGATGAAGGGTTACCTCATTCCCCCTACCACCTTGCTTGAGTCATCCACAAGGTAGGCAGGCAAGGATATTCTGCAGTGAAACACCGATAGCTGCAGCTAGTTTCCCAAACCCGCATTATCACCTAGCAATTTCCCTCAATTTCATCCATCAGAGTTCACTGTGCTATCAGGTGAGAGAAATCCCTTTGGTCCCTGTCACCTATATGCAGTCTTCCTCCACTCAATCCTATCTCTTGTACGCTTTCGTCCATGCACTACTGACTTTTCAAGTGCATCCAGTGCCTTTTTTGCACCATCCATCCATCTCAATCTAAGTCTTTCTTACTCCAACCGCTTCTGCACTCCACACTCTCTTTGCTAGTCGTTTATCACTCATCCTTTTCATCTGGCCAAACCAACGCAATACTCTCTTATCTAACCTATCCGACCGCTTTCTGTTATCTCTGTTTCTCTACCTGACATCCTCATTTCTTACTTTATCTATTCTAGATACACCAATCATACTTCTCAAACACCTCATTTCCATTACATTCTACTTGCTCTTTTAATCCAGGTCTTTGCTCCATGCAATGCTGTCGGCATAGCCACACCTTCATATATCCTTTTATTTGCATTCAATCCTAAATACCTATTTTTTATTACACTTTTCAACCCACCTAGACATTTACTCACTTTGTTCACTCTGTGACTTACCTCCGCATCCATTCATCCATTTCTTGATATGTGCAACCCTAGATACTTAACATTCTGAACTTTTTTATGCAAATCCTCATTCACTCCTACATTTAATATCCAACATTAATGCTCATCGTCATCTCATGACTATACTTTTGCCAATATTCTCAGGCAGCTTACACCCTAATAAACTCAGTCACAATATGATTCAGTTCATGCTCACTATCAGCCACAAGTGCTGTGTCATCTTCGAATAGCAACTGTATAGCTTTCTGTATGTCAAAAATGCCCCAAAAGTGACCTGATCCAATCATCCTCATCCTCTCCTGAACCCACACTGTTCTTTCCCAATCAGCCTTTCAGTACTTTTTCTAATTATCCATATTAACACTGCCATATACCTTACCATCAACCCTCAACGAACTAATCCCTCTAATGCCATTATACTCATATTTATTTATCTTCCCTTAATGAAGTGGAACCACACATGCACTCTTCCAATCAGCTGAGATCCTTCCTTTCTCGACATATATATTTAGCAGCCTAGCCATCCATTCTATTAATGCTTTCTCACCTTTTGACAAGCACTCCACATGACAGTCATCTATCCCTGGTGCTTTACCTGCCTCCATTGCTCTCAGTGCCAACTGTATCTCCTCTTTTGTTTCCTTCACCTAATATTGGCATTCTCCATTTATTTCCCACAGCCACAATCTCTGCCTCTCAATCATCTTCCTTATTAAGCAGTTCCTTGAAGATACTAAGCTCATCTCTCTATTTCCTTATTTCGTCTACTAGCAATTGCCCATCTGCTCCTTTTACCCTCTCCTCCCTACTAGACTAACCTTTCTGCACTCTTCACTTCCTTCCAAAACATTTTTGTATTCCTTTAAAAAATTTCAGATAAGCATCTACCCCACCTCACGTCCGTTTCTCTCTTTGCTTCCCTCACCATGGTCTTTGCTGGATTCGATTGGATTGAATTCGGTTTTACGTCACAAACTCCCTTTTCTACTAAGGGCTAGGACGGTTGCTTCTTACGAAGGACTTGTTTTGGCAGATGTAATCGTTACCCTGAGTGTATGCCCTTACTAACCTCAGTCCGTGACGGGGCGCGAACCATCGACCTGCCACCTCAGAGTCGCAGACGCTACCATTTTGCCACGGAGACTACCCTCACCATGTTCTTTGCTAAGCTCCTCTTTTTCACTATGCCTTTCATATGCCTCTACATTACCTGTCTGCAACCACGACTCCAATGCCTGCATTTATAAGCCACTTCTGCACTCACCTCCTCATTCCAGCATTTTGCTACTCTTCCATTTACATTTACCTGCTAGTCTCCTTCCACACGCTGCCTCTCCATACTTCATAACTTCATCCTTGAAACACTTCCATTCTTCTTCCACTCTTTTCACTACATTCCACAGGTTCCTCAGACCAGCCTCATGCTCACATTCTTTCCCTTTCTTATTCAGTTCGCTCACTTTTAGCACCTCTCTTTCTCTCTTTTCTCATTTTCTCCACTTTTTTTCCTACTCTCATTCTTTTTTCTACTAAATAATGATCAGATATTCCACCACTAGCTCCTCTCAGTACATTTTTATCCTATTTTCTTCCAATTACCCTCCTGTCCACCACAACATAATCCATTAATGCTCTGTCAACTACTCCTCCTTTATCAACTCTGACCCTTGTATACTTGTGCACATCCTTTTTTTTAATACATTTTTGGCCTTAGACATCTCTATTTCAACACACACTTTTATCATTTTCTCTCCATTCTCATACCTACCAGATACACCATACTTTCCAATTACACCTTCCACTGGTTCATTCCCTAGTCTAACATTTGAATCTCCCATCAACACCACATTCACTTTCATTTCCAAGTCTTCCACACACTCGTTCAATTTCATCCAAAATTCTCCTATTTCTTCCTCACTTCTCTAATTGCTAGGGCCATAGGCTCCCACAAACGCCAAAACCTCGCATGTCAGTCTCATTTTGACCACTGTTATTCGAGATGATACTTCCTTCCGTTCTGCCACACCCTTACTTGTCTCTTCACTTACCAAAAGAGCCACTCCCTCTCTTCCTCGCCTTCCTCTTACCTCCAGACGCCCTAGCTACCACACTCCCAAATGGCACCTCACCTTTCTCTTTCAACTTAGTTTCACTCCGTGCAAGCACGTCCATCCTTCTCTTCACGCACATACTCCCTATCTCCTCCCATTTCCGCTCACTTACACCGCAACCACGCACATTAAGAGACCCAGTCACTAGGGTTTTGGCTGGATCTCTCCTGACTGAATATCCCCATACTCCTTAGATACTTGCAAGAAGAAAATATTGAGGAGGGGATTCCCAGTCCCCTACATCACACGACTTGGTCGACTTTTACGAAACGCTGGGGAACACGGAGGGGGTCTTGTGTTCCCCACAATTCGGAGGAAAAAGTGACTCTAGATGCAAGTCTGTGCCATGGCACAGCCTAAAGGGGGGTTTACACGGTCAAACGGTTCGTCGAACGCGGTTCGACAGACAAGTGTTTGAAGTGATGTTCGAACGTGTATTTGGTTGTCGAACACGTTTGTCGACAATGAAATACCCCGTTCACACGTTCGAACATCACTTCAAACACTTGTCTGTCGAACCGCGTTCGACGAACCGTTTGACCGTGTAAACCCCCCTTAACACCCAAGAGCACCGATGTATGGTCAACCACTATGGCATAATATAGATAGACATAACAAGTACTTGTTCAAAATCACATCTATCTCTACAAGGATTCTCCTATTTATCCTGCCAACCAAGGACATGATCTATGGAAGTGGATGATGAGCCCCTTAATAATAATAATAATAATAATAATAATAATAATAATAATAATAATAATAATAATAATAATAATAATAATAATAATATAATAATATAATAATAATAATAATAATAATAATAATAATAATATGTAAATAAATATACTTATGGCAATGTTAGCATTGCAAACCATATAAAACTCCTGAATGCAGAACACCTTGACTGGCCTCTTTTGCGGCCTCATCTAAGCATTAGTCAGAATATTTATGTTATGGGTCAACAAGGCAGTAAAAGTAAATAGATAATGTAAGTAATTCTTCATTAACTCCTAAATCTGGAAGATATATGAAATTCCCCAGAATTTCTTATTATTGTACCTTCAAAATACCTTGATTGGATACCCTGTGGGACATATTTTCTTCCTAGAAGATGTTATTAAGTTTTTAATGACTCTCGCCAGGGGCTATTCTAGATATGATTTAAAGATGGCTTCCTTTAATAAATATGAGAGATTTTCCCTCTTGCTTCTACCTGTGGCAATTAAAGATCAGTAAGTGATTCAGTCCTCATTATATCTATTTTCTCTTCTTTCCCTTATGTTTTTTGTTTATTTGTACATCTCATAACCATTTTTGTTATTGCCATTTTTTATCCGATTTATCTATTATTTATCAGATAATGTCTTCCTTCTGTCCTCAATGATTGTCCTAACTACTGCATGTCATCTCTCCCTTATATTCCAGGTCATCTTTTTTATTTCAAAGATTTCCTCCGTTCTTAGTCTTACTATACTCAATTTGCAGGTCATCTCCTTGTCCTATTTTTGGCCTTTCTCATTTATTTCCCTTTTTCTCGTCTTATCTTACTCTTCCAGTATTGCAGGTCATCTCTTCGTCTTTTCCTAAGTCACCTTATTCATTTATTCCCTTTCTTCAGTCCTTAGCAATCGCATCCTATCCTACCTAATTTCCTCCTCCTTTTCCAATACGTTTTGCATCTCCAATCTGTTCCTTCTAGTCCCTGTCATATCCTCTGCTATTTTAATTTGTCATGTCTCTCTATTCCTTCTGTATTTTTCCTAATATCCCAGATTATTCCTTTATTAGGCTCTTTTTTCTTTTGTGCTCCCCTTAGTCATCTCTTTTTCCCATTCTTTTTATTCTTCTCTTTTTACTATCATCATATGTTTCATCTGTTTCAGTTCATCTCTACCTTCCATCATTAAAGGAGGAGTTCTTCTTGCTACTTAAAACCATCTCAAACTTGTCTCTCTAGCCATCACTGGGTAGTCAAATCATCCTTAGAGATCATCTCTCTTACAGGTCGTTTCGCATTATCCCATATGTTCGGGACTTTTTTTCACCTGCTCTCTCTATCTCCTCAACAGTCACCTGTGCCTCTTACCACCTGAAGTCATCTCAACCCTCTGTACCAAGTAGTAGAAGTTTATCCAAGTCATCCGTGTAAGTCATCACTCTTTCATTCTTTATCTCTTTCTGTTATCTTCCTGCACCTCCTCTTTCTCCTCAACCTTTACCTCCATCTCCACCTGCTTGATGTTTCTCCTTTTTACCTAAAGCCGCCTTTCTGTCTTTATTTAACTTACTTTATCCAAGTCATCTGTGTAAGTCAACTTCCTTTTATTTCTTCTCTTTTCTCCCTTTTTCCCAAGTATTTGGGTCCTCATCCTGCACCTCCTCTTTCTCCTTAACCTTCACCTCTGCCCCACCTACTCTCTCTTCCTCGCACTTCACGTACCTCGTTTACTATACTGAGGAATTGCCTCATCCACCCACCCGTATTGAACGCTCCTGCTGGTACTGCAGTAGAAGAGGTTGGATTCGCTAACTAATATAAGGTCATTCTTACTACTAATTGTAAATCTAAAATGATGATAATAATAATAATAATAATAATAATAATAATAATAATAATAATAATAATAATAATAATAATAATAATAATTAATAATAATTAATAATAATAATATAATAATTATAATATTATTATATAATAATAATAATAATAATAATAATAATAATAATAATAATAATAATAATAATAATAATAATAATAATAATAATAATAATAATAATAATAATAATAGTCAAAATAAAAAAAACAATAATAATAACGCTTATAGAAATACAAATGATAATGATAAAAGTTTATTAACAAAATTATTCTGGCTCTCAGAAATTTAAGATCAATAAAAACAAGTCCTTCGCAAGAATGCAACCGTCCTAGCCCTTAGTAGAAAAGGGAGTCCGTGACGTAAATCCGGAACAACAAACAACATATGGAGTATATGAAATTTATTTTTAAAGTGCAGAACTTACGGTACCAAGTTAGTATCGCTGTTTCCAGAAGGGAGGGAATGACTTATTTGACCCCTTTCTCTTTCAGTCGCCTCTTATGACACACCGAATATTCGAGGGTGTAATTCTTTTATCCTTATCACGAAGGCTGGAAATACATTAGGAGAAATCTTGCTCTCTCACAAAGAGGGATAACCCTTGCAGTCGTCTCTAACAGTATACAGGAAATAGGAGTGGGGAAATATTACTTCCCAGACCCTAGAAAGCCTGTCAATTCCTGCTGCAGGCAGGGAATACCAGGGTGAAGATATCTCTTCCCTGTCACACACAAAATATCCGTTTTAAACGCCTTTAAGGACAGGAAGGGAATACGTTGGTAGAAGTTTTGTGTTTTCGCCACTAGGCATTTCTCTCTTAGTTGCCTCCTACGACATACATTAAAATACTAGCGGTATTCTCTCTCTTCCACCTCACAGAGATAATATTAGTTTCTTATGATACACAGGGACTACTGGTGTGGCATTTATTTCTTTTTATATAATTCACAGCGAATGTAGGTGACAATATCATTTTCACCTAAGAAATTATAGCTAAAGGCGCACCGTGTCTATTCTCCAGAGCCGCTTGACAATTAAAGGGAAAGGTAATGGCAAACTGAGCATGAACTCTGAGTATACCATTAGAAGTTTGGAGTATGTAATAGAACAGTACCTTCCCAGTTTTAGTTTTTATTAAAGCACAAATGGCATTGCCACACCTTTAGTTGCAGAAAACGATGCATTTTCAGAAGAGTGATGCATGTTACCATCATAATATGCCTGGAATCTTTAGTGAATACGAACTCCATTGGTTCTATGCATGATACAATAATGGGAAATTTTTCCCATTTGTTCTATGCACCATAATCTCAAGGGAAATCTTGAATATTACTCTTAAGCCAAAGTTGAGGACTTGGAGATGACAGGTGGTTTATGTATGAGAGAGAGAGAGAGAGAGAGAGAGAGAGAGAGAGAGAGAGAGAGAGAGAGAGAGAGAGAGAGAGAGAGAGAGAGAGAGAGGAGAGAGAGAGAGAGAGAGAGAGAGAGAGAGAGAGAGAGAGAGAGAGAGAGTCACATGAGGGTCATGAATATTAATGTAAAAACTTCAGATGTCATCAGGGTGACCAAAGATTTAGTAGTGGAAGACAGAAGACGAAATATATAAAAGAAAAAAGAAAAATCAGTAAAGGGAATACTATGTAAAAATAAGAAAAAAATATAAATGGTGGAAAGATATAGTGATTTTGTATGACAGAAATTTGAGAAGAAGAAGAAGAAGAAGAAGAAGAAGAAGAAGAAGAAGAAGAAGAAGAAGAAGAAGAAGAAGAAGAAGAAGAAGAAGAAGAAGAAGAAGAAGAAGAAGAAGAAGAAGAAGAAGAAGAAGAAGAAGAAGAAGAAGAAGAAGAAAAATTAATAAAAACTACATAAATAAAAAGAAGATAAAGTAGCCGGAAAGAAGAGAAATAAGAAAAAAGAACATTGAGAAAGATACGAAGGTGAAAGAAATTAGAGTAAAAGAAGAAGATGAAGAAAGTTAGTAATAAAAAAAAAACAACGAGAATCATACGGAAGACCTAGAAAAATAGAAGGAGATATTAAGATTAACAAAATGTAGAATATGCAGATGGACAAGATTAAAAAAATAAGGTGAACGTGAAGAAGAAAATAAGTAGAAGAACGGAAATAAAAAGAAGTACGTAAAGAAGAAGCGAAATAAGAATATTTAAGAGGGAAAACGAATAAGAAGATGAAGAAAATTAAGATGAAGAAGAATAATAAAAAAAATAATTAGAAAATAAATAGTTATTAAGTTGATCAATTTTTAAGAGTATAATTGGATTACTTAGTAAACCGTAAAGCAAATAGAGAATTATATCATCATATAAAAAATACATGTGTGTGTGTGTTTACTGGGAAATTATGTCACATTATTTTCATCTAATTTTTTTAACAGTGGATATATATATATATATATATATATATATATATATATATATATATATATATATATATATATATATATATATATATATATATATATATATATATATATATATATATATGAATAATTTTTACCCCGACCGGGACTTGAACCTAGGACACATAATTACTGTGCCAAGGTGCTACTAACTACACCACAGAAGTCTAAAGGGGAAACAAATCTTACAGCTACATCTGCTATACTAGGAATGAACGCATCCTATCTGGATACCACTCTGTTCATATTACAGTTTCCCCCAACCTCACAGTTTATTTTATCCATCCCGGCTTAGACTGCTGTTCTCGCAGTTGGGGTACTTCTTCTCATACTTATCTCCTTGATAAGGTTGAAACTAAGGCAGTTAGATTCATCAGTGACCCTTTTCTTGCTTTTAATCTGGATTCTCTTTCTCTTTGCCATAAGCTACCATCCCTTTCTCTATTTTCTATTGTTACTACTTCCATCGCTGCTCTGATGAGATGGCGAGTTGCATCCCTCCCCAGCTGACAAGGCCGTGTAACACTCACAAAGCAGTTGTCTTACTGGTACTGTGTAAAGATTTGTAGCTCTCAGATTGGTCGGTGCAGTGATTGCTTCTTCCCTTCCAGCTTCAAACTCTGGAACCCTCTTCCTTCTTTTGTCTTTCCTAATTCTTATGACCCGTCTTCCTTCAAAGGCGTAATTTATTTTCATCTTAGGGCTTATTCCTGCCTTATTTCTAGGTCTTCATTACTTTAATCAATCTTTGCAACCTGTCCCTATTCTATTGTGTATTATGCTGTTAGTTCTGCCTTATCCTTAAGCTTCTAATTTTATCTTCCTCTCGACGTTGTCTTGGTGCCCAGACACAGTGAGGGCTATTGTCTTGCTTGCTCGCAGTCTCACATTCAGAAAAATAAATCATCAGACCCCATAGGTATATGAGCATGTAATTCCATCAACGCTTTGCATACCTCTTTAGCTGAAATGACGATGTTCTCAAATAGTGGCCAATGTTCCCTCATCTTTGCAATATGGGTGGATGGAGTATTTCCTATTGTATATACCTGCTGAAACTCCTCGTTCAATATTTTGCAGATATCGTCATTTGTCTCGTTAATGCTTCCGTCTGCCCTTTCCAACTCTGAAACCTGTTTTTTGTCCTGTATTTCCCCATGACAAAGCCGTGGAAGAGTGTAGAGTTTTTCTTAGCTTTCCTTGTGATACCTGTCTCATATGCCCACTCTGCCGTTCCTTGTACTTGTGTACTCATATCTTTATTTATAATGTTGCCAGTCATTTATATTTTTTTCTTCTCCTATTCCTATTACAGCTTTTGTCTCTCCACTTCTCTGTCGCCTTCATTCGTTATTGAAGCATATCTCTGCCGTTGATAATTCCTATTCTGGTAGATGATATGCAACGGCAACTGTAACCATCGTCTCATATTTCTCACATATTGTTAAAAATGGTCCCCCAGTCAGTACCTGCAAAATAATCGTTCATCTTGTAATCTCCTATTTGATAGTGCTTCCTCATTCCTTCTTCGCTTACCCTACTCTCAGGTAAATTATTCTCGATAATATACTCCATTACCAATAACCAGTCGTTACTTTTCCAGTTTGAGGCACATACTCAATTTTACCCATATCCTATGCGTCATCTGTGAATATTAGATCAAATAATGATAGTGCTTCGCCTCCCTTTGCCTCTGATGGCGCAAGAAATATATTTGCTAACAGTCTTGGAATCTTGCTCCAAAAGTATCCTCTTCACGTTGTAGACAAGACTTTGCCAGTGTATCTCTCTGTGGTTAAAGTTTCCCATATTTAATATCCTACCATTTCTCTCACATGCGATGTTTGCAACTGAATTTATCACTGCTAATGTATCCATATCGCTTTCCTCGTGTGCCTCTAGTCTTTGTTGATTCCTTGGTGGGTTATGAACTACCGCTATTATAATGCTCTCTGAACCCATATTTACGTGAGTGACAATAAACTCCTGTAACTCACTCCTCATGGTAATATTTACTTCTTGCACCTCCCAATAGATCTGCTTCTTTCACTCTTCACTACTCTAATATTCGTGGGCTGAACTCTAATCTTTCGTCTGTGGAACAGCACTTGGGCACTTCCCTCCCTAACCTCCTCCTCCTATCTGAAACCCAGCAGTCTATACATGCTTCCACTGACCCATTTCAAATCTCTCACTATAATCTGTATACTCGTTTTCGTTCCAAAGGTGGGGTCTGTGCCTACTGCAACATTAACACTATTTGCGAGGCTCGTGGACCTTGTATCTCCTGACTTTGATGTTCTCTGGCTAAAAGTCTATCTCTCCACTACCACTATCTTCCTTTGCTTCTGCTACTGTTCTCCAAACTCCATCGAGTTTGTGTCTTTCTTTGAATATCTGTCCTCGTGCCATGAGTCCTTGCTATCTTCTCACCCAAATGTTGAATTTCTCTACATTGGAGATTTCAATGTACACCACAGTGAGTGGCTTAATTCTTCTCACACTGATGTGGGAGGAAGTGAGGCCCTTGCTTTCTCTATTACGCACGATCTGAAGCAAATTATCAAGCATCCTACTCGTGTTCCTGATCGTCACGAACAAGCAACAAACACCCTTAACCTATTTCTTACTTCTAACCCTTCAAACTACTCTTATTCTGTGCTGTCTCCTCTTTGTAAATCTGACCACTCTGTGATCTAAGTCTCTTCCATTTTTGCTCCCCCTCCACCAATCCCTCCTACTCAGCACCGCCTTTGGCACTTTGAGTGTACCCAACATGATAATTTGCTTAACTTCTTCCTTGACTTCGCTTGGGATGACTACTGCTTTCAGTTCCGCAACCCTAATCAGGTAGCTCTAAAAGTAGCTGAGATCGTGACTGCGGAATGGAGGTGTACATCCCCTCTTCTATAAAAACTTTCTCTCCCCCTAAACCTTGGTTTGACCGTGCCTGCTCCATGGCTATCTAGGCCAGGAATCAGGCACACCGATCTTACCAAGCCTCTCCTTCCAATTTAATTCACTCTGCTTTTATTGCAGCTATTGCTGTACTGCTCAGATTCGAAGGTCTAAGGCTTCCTTTATAAGAAGGAAAGTTGATGACCTTAACTCCTCTCCCACTGACAAATGCTTCTGGTCCTTAGCCAAAAACCTCTCCAAAAACTTCTGTAACTCAAGCTTTCCCCCTCTCATTCGTTCTGATGGTTCTATAGCTTGCTCTCCCACTGACAAAGCCACTCTCTTTGGCTCTCATTTTTCTGCCAACTCTTCTATAAACGATTCCAGCTCGCCTGTTCCTCAATCTTTACCCCTCTCTAACACTATGCCCTTTCTTATCCTTTCTTCACGCAAAGTTCATAAGGTTCTTCGCTCGCTAAAGACGAACAAGGCATCTGGTCCCGATGGTATCCCTGCAAGGTTCCTTAAGGAGTTTGCAGATGAACTGGCTCCCGTGCTTTGCCCTCTTTTTCGCCTCATTCTGTCAATCAGTATCTATCCTTCATCATGGAAGCATGCTCTAGTTCAACCTGTTCCTAAGAAGGGTGACCGCTCTATGTCCTTCAAACTACCGACCTATTGCCCTAACCTCCTCCATTGCCAAAGTTTTCGAAACTTTGCTCAATGCTCACTTCTTGAAACGCCTTGAATCTAACTCACTTATCTCTGATCACCAGTACGGCTTCCGCAAGGCAAGATCCACGGGTGATCTCCTGTCCTATCTTACTCATGTGTGGTCATCTTCTCTGAGGAACCATGGGGAATCCTTTGTTACCGCCCTTGATATCTCTAAGGCTTTTGACAGAGTCTTGCACAAGGCTCTGTTGGCCAAACTCCCTGCCTATGGCTTTCCCCCTTCTTTCTGTTCTCTGATTTCCAGTTTTCTTACTGACCGTTTTATATCTGTAGTTGTTGATGGTGCGACATCTAGCCCTTTCTCTGTTACCAGTGGTGTTCCACAGGGCTCTGTTCTTTCACCTACTCTGTTCCTTCTCTTCATCAATGATCTTCTACAATCCCCATCTTCCTCTCTTCTCCATGCCTTTGCTGATGATTCTACCCTTCACTTTTCCTCTGCCTTTTCTTCTCAACCTTCATGTGCTACTCGTAATCAGTCTTACAACACTCTTTCTTCTACTCTCAACTCCGATTTGCAGAGAGTATATGAGTGGGGCACTCAAAATTTAATTAAATTCAATGCCTCCAAGACACAGTTTCTGGCTATCTCTTTATCTTCTTCTCCTCCTGATAACCCTATTGTCTTCGAAACAAACGAAATTATATTCTCTTAAGTCTATCAACATATTAGGAATCCATATAGCCTCTAACTTGTCTTGTAGGAATCACATAATCCAAATTTCTAAATCTTCATCCAAAAAATTGGGGGTTTTGTTTCGTTTTCGTCATTACTTTAACTCTGTACAGTAAATTGAAATTTATAAAGGTCTTATCTGTCCCTGCTTAGAATACTGATCACACATCTGGGGTGCTGCTTCTTATACTTATCTCCTTGATAGGGTTGAATCTAAGGCAATCAGATTCAATAATGATCCTTCTCTAAGTTCTGATCTGGATTCTCTCTCTCTTCGCCGTAAGGTATCTTCCCTTTCTCTTTTCTATCGCTACTATTTCCATTGCTGCTCTAATGGCAAGTTGCATCCCTCCCCCACTGCCGAGGCCGCGTAACACTCACCAAGCGGCCTCATCTCACAGGTACTGTGTGGAGATTTGTGGCTCGCGGCTTGGTCGGTGCAGTGACTTCTTCTTCCCATCTACCTCCAGACTCTGGAACTCTTTTCCTCCTTCTGTCTTTCCTAATTCTTACGACCTTTCATCCTTTAAAAAGCAGATCTATCATCATCTCAGGGCGTAGTCCTCCATACCTCTGGGTCCTCTGTACTTTGACTGTTTTTTCTGTCTGTCGTTTTCCTTTGTGTGACATTACCTCATCTCTGCCTTGACCTTAACATTATGCTTTTCCTTCGTCTTGGTATTTTCTCGTGCCCGGGCCTTTATTGATGAGGGCAGTTTTTGTCTGTCCCGGTGTTACACTCATAAAAAAAAAATCTTTCACTTACAGCAATGCTATCTCTCTATCAGTCCTGTGATATCTCTCAGCCCTCATTATTGTGTAACCCTTAGTAAAATCTGTAACACATTATATGTCTTCATTTAATTTTGTCTCTGTAATTGCTTTTATATATGCCTCACTGTCGTGTGTATTCATATACATACTGCTATTACATTAAATATATAGGTTCGATTTTTGCGTTTATCGAGGTCTAAACATCTGAAAATACTGCTCCACAAACGACTACATATATCTAATGCTAATTTGTAGAGATTATTTTTGTATTCTTTATCCTCGAGTGGCCCTGGGGAAGAGAAGTTGTAAGAACCATTTTCTGGAGAAAAAGTTTGAAGTTTCGAGTAAAAGTCAGGCACAAAATTGACTGAGCCACCAATAAGTGGTTTCGTTCTGCAATATATCTATTTGATCATTTTTTACAGAGTTTCGGTATAGTAACGATTTACGGCATAAAAGCATAAGCTGCATTGACAAACATGCATACATACACACACACGCAAATTAAAAAAAAAACACACACACACAGGGTTGAGAGATCTGGGAGGACTGGTGGAGGGATAGCACTGCTCATAAGTGAAAGGATTCAAGTTGAAGAAATAAACTTGGCTATAGAAAGTGAGTTCAAGGAATTTCTTGTTGTTCGCATAAATACTGGGTCAGAGAGCATTATAATAACTGTTGTATATAACCCACCAAGGAGCCAGAATAGGCTAGAAGTTTATGAGGAAAGTCATATAGGTACTATTGAAGTCATAAACTCAGTTGTTATCATGGCACGGGAGAGAAAATGTAGGATTTTGATTATGGGAGATTTTAATCATAAAGAGATAGATTGGATATATCTTGACCCACACAGTGGTAAGGACTCATTCGGGGCAAGATTCCTAGATTGCATACAAGAGAATTTCCTACGCCAACATGTAATGAAACCAACAAGGGCCAGGGGTGGGGATGAGTCATCACTACTTGATCTAGTATTCACAGATAATGTGTTGGATATTGAAAAAATTGAGTATGAACCACCAATTGGAAAGAGTGACCACTGTGTGTTGTTGATGGAGTATATCATTGAAGATATTCTTCCTGAGAGTAGAGGCACTGAGGACATGAGGAGGAACTATCCGAAAGGAGATTACATTAAAATGAATGAGCTTTTTGCAGTTATTGACTGGAGAACCTTATTTTACAACAAATCTGTACAAGAAATGTATGACATCTTTTGTGAGAAATATGGAAAGATAGTAGATTGCTGCATACCTGTCACCAAAGTAGGTGTAATTCATGCCAGAGAGAAATGGTTCGATAATGAGTGTACAAGAGCTAAGGAGTGGAGAGACAAATGCTGGAAAAGGTATAGGAGGAGAAAAAACATAAATGCCTGGCAAACCAACAAAAGAGCAAGAAATGACTACCTAAGTAAAAGGAGAGAGGCAGAGAGAGACTATGAGAGGGACATCACCAGGAAGGTAAAGAAATTCCCAAGCTTTTCCACAGCTTTATCAGAGGAAAACTGAAGGTAAAAGAACAGGTTTTAAGGCTAAAGAGAGCGGATGGAAGCATCACTGAGACGGATGAAGAGATCTGCAAAGAATTGAACAAGGAGTTTCAGTCAGTATTTACAGCAGAAAATACCCCACCCCCTCAGATTGCAGAGATAGAAGCTCAAGGGCCGGTATTAGAGAACATCAACCTTACAGCCACAGAGGTATGCAAAGCGCTGATGGATTTAGATGTTCATAAAGCTACAGGTCCTGATGACATATCCCCTCATGTACTTAAAAAATGCGCAAACTCAATATCAGTGGCACTAAGTATCATATTTAAAAAGTCACTGAAGTCAGGGGAGATTCCAAGATGCTGGAAACAAGCAAATGTGATACATATCTTCAAAAAGGGAAGGAGGGATACGGCTCTGAACTATAGACCAGTTTCCTTGACCAGCATAGTTTGCAAAGTTATGGAGAAACTACTAAGGAAACATATCTCTCTTCACTTGGAATCCATCAACTTTTTGTCAGTGAGGCAACATGGCTTCAGAGAAGGTAGATCAACAGTAACAAATTTATTAGAATTTTATAATGAGGTAAGCTGAGTCTTACAGGAAAGAGAGGGCTGGGCAGATTGCATATTCCTAGACTTTCAGAAAGCGTTTGACACTGTTCCACATGGAAGACTTATTAGGAAGCTGCAAGCAATGGCTAGAATAGGTGGAAATGTCTTAGAATGGATAAAAACTTACTTAGAAGGAAGGGAACAGCGGGTTAGAGTAAGACACTCAGTGTCTGAATAAAGAAGAGTTAGTAGTGGAGTTCCGCAGGGTTCAGTTTTAGGGCCACTTTTGTTCCTTGTATATGTAAATGACCTACCAGTCTGTAAATTCATTCATGAATATGTTTGCAGATGATGCAAAGATTGTGAAGAAAGTAAAACACGAGAACAATGGTAGAGAACTTCATGAGGACCTAAATAGTCTGCATGAGTGGTCAAAAAAGTGGCTAATGAAATTCAATACTTCAGAATATAAGGTAATGAGAATGGGTACAAGTGCAAGAAGGCCCAAGCTTGACTACTCGGTGGCTGGAGTACAACTTCAAGAGACAGAAAATGAGAAAGATCTAGGAGTAAACATACTGGCAGATTTGTCTCCAGAAATACATATAAATGGCATAGTAAGGGCAGCATATGCATTCTTATCAAATGTAATGGTAGCCTTCAGGCACATGGACAAGGAAATGTTCAGAAATATCTATGTAACCTAAGTGAGGCCAAACCTCGAATATGCAGCCCCCTTTTGGAATCCACACTTGAAAAAGCACATAGCTAAGCTTGAAAAAGTTCAAAGACATGCCACGAAACTGGTGCCAGAAATACGCAATCTCAGTTATGATGAGAAGCTGAGGAAATTAGACTTACCATCACTCGAAGCTAGAAGATTGGGGGGAATATGGTGACAGTCTTTAAATTCCTTCATGGTTATGATAGAGTGGATAGGGATCGATATTTTGATATGGCAGGCTCTAGAACTAGAGGTCATAGTTTGAAGCTTGGTAAGAAAACTTCTTTGCAGGATGTAAGGAAATACTTTTTCAGTGTAAGAGTAGTTGATAATTGGAATTCGCTAAGCGAGGAGGTAGTTAATGCTATCTGAATCCATAGTTTTAAGGACAGGTATGATAAGTATCACTAAGTATAAAATGGAACCGATCAGGAGACGGGAAGATACGAGCTTTGGGCTCTTTCCCGTAAGCACAATTAGGTAAATACAATTAGGTAAATACACATACACACACAGAAAGAGAGAGAGGCTTATCATTCTTTTGGATTATATGTTTTACTTATACGAGTGATGGCCTACTTAGAAGAGGTTTTCGCTTGGATATTCATTAACTATTGTAGGTCTTTTCCATAAAGCTCAATATTTTGTATCTTCTGTTGGAGAGAGAGAGAGAGAGAGAGAGAGAGAGAGAGAGAGAGAGAGAGAGAGAGAGAGAGAGAGAGAGAGAGAGAGAGAGAGAGAGAGAGAGTATCCTTTCAAAATGTCTGTTCTTGTTAGTAGTTGGTATTGGAAATCCATCCAAGACACCATCTTCCTTCTGCTTCAGTTGAGAGTGAAATTTTCTCAAAAGAGCCCTTATGTGTGTGTTTGTGCGTGTGCCTGTGCGCTTAGTCTCTGTGTATCAGATAGGGTTGCTGGGGATGTTAGCAGTAGGAATAAAAAGATAATAAGATGCCTTTATTTCACAAAGTATGTATTATGCGTATGTATGCAAAATACATACTTTGTGAAAGTACATATGCAGTTGAAGAGACGTAATGTAAAAATATCATGACACCTTAGATTAATTATTACATATTAAGAGTGGATGTCATTGATTTTTTACCTGCAAGCTATACATTCATGCAACTCTTAATATATATATTATGATAAAGCTAGATTTTTTCTACAAGAATATCAAATCAATGAATACATAGGTTACAAGTACAATATACTGACCTATTCGGTCATTAGAAAATGTACTCTCCATTTCTTAGTGATTGCTAATGCTGTTTCTAATACATTTATGCCCTTTGGCTGTCTTTTCCAAAGGTTGGGACCCATGATAGACAGGGTTCTGTCAGCTGTGTTGGTTCTTGTTCTTGGAATAGCAATTTTTTTGATTGCCAAGAGTTTCTGTCCATATAACTGTTAATTGTGATAATATTCTTAAGCCATTTTGGTATGATACCTTTCATTAACTTGAACTTGGTCTTGATGAATGAATTTCCCACAGTCATAGCATTCCACTCCTTCCGATGATATAAATGAGTAGGAATGGCAAGAGGGCATGGAGTCAGTCACTGGAGGACACGATTATGCGTATTTACATATGCGATTTCTTTTGGTGTGCTAGTCTGCTTTTCCAATTTGGGTGTTGCTCTGCCTTTTCCAGGTGCCTTAAGTTTATGGTTTTATGATTATGATAACCTTCCCGGTACTTTAGTGTCCGACCTGGAAATGAATGAAATTAAATAAATTGTCATAATTCTTGTCTTCTCCGACTCACCTATATTTGTCTTGTGCGTGAAGAGACTAGCATGAACTGGCTGGGGCTTTGATCTGTTGGTCAGAGGATTATGAATGCTTTCAGTTGGGCCTTTAACCAAATTTGTTTGTTTGTTTGTTTTATCAAGCGTGCTCCTGTTCTGTCACATTCTTGGCCAAATTTCTGATACAAATTGGGGGCAGCTTTTATCCAAGGCATCAAAGAATCGTATGACACAAGCTCTTGTCAGAGATGAATTATTAGGATTTTCTCCTGGTCATCTGGAATCAAAGCTTCCTATTCCTAGTCGGAAAACTTGTTGGATATCTATAAAAGACATTATATTTTTATGAAATCGTTCGCATAATTTTCAATATAAATATACACTTTTTTTCGTGTTCAGATTATGATGGAACAAGGTCACATGTGCAAATATTAACGTTATTATTTTTTCCTTTTAACTTGACAATTAGTTCACCATGGTCATGTAGATAGTTTCCATAGTAGGTGTCATCCAAGACTATATCATTAGTCCACCATAGATAACACACACTTCTTTACCTATCATTTTCACTGCAACCCATACCATTACTAGGACAAGACATACTTTGTGGATCGTTTACACCTTGTGTTTTGTAATTAGGGCACTTGACTTTATTTCACAAAGAGAAAAATTACCTTAGTATCTGGTTCACTGGCACTACTGGGACATTAGTTTTCAAACTTCTCTGATATGAATTATCTTTTTTTTTTTTCCTCTGCAGCTGTAAGACAACTTTGTGAATAATCTGTTTGATTTTTCATCTCAGTGAATTGCTTTTATGTTACCTTCATTAAAATTTCTATTAGGGAAGACGTGTCTCTTGCCTCGTGTCAAATAACGTTTTGGAAGATTATTTACATTTTGGGAAAGAATAATTGCAGCAAAAGAGTTTCCTTTCTTGTAAATAGGTCAGGCAGTCTTAGCTGATGGCAGTATTTCTCTAACTCCCTTTTATTAAGATTTTATACTGTTGCTTGGGATGCGTTTAAGAGAGTTTCCTAACATAGGAAAACCCTTAAGACGGACGATCACCTTTGCTTTCTTTAATGGCGAGTTCTTTTCATTTTCACTCATTTACTGGGTGGGTGTGTTAGA
>JAXCGZ010013290.1:117500-120000 GCA_037179515.1 Halocaridina rubra | reverse complement strand
TTACTCCATCATAAAATTCTAATTAGTTTGCTACTGTTGGCCTACCTTCTCTTTAGCCATGTTGTTTCACTGACAAAAAGTTGAAAGATTCCAAGTGAAGAGAGATATGTTTCCTTAGTAGTTTCTCCACAACTTTGCAAACTATGCTGGTCAAGGAAACAAGTCCATAGTTGAGAGCCTTATCATTCCTTCCCTTTTTGAAGATGGGTACCACGTTTGCTTGTTTCCAACATCTTGGAATCTCTCCTGATTCCAGCGACTTTTTAACTATAATACTTAGTGCCGCTGATATTGTAGTGCATTTCTTAAGTACATAAGGGGATATATCATTAGGACCTGTAGCTTTATGGACAGCTAACTCCATCATTGCTTTGCATACCTCTGTGGCTGAAAAAATTATGTTCTCTAATACCGGCCCATAATCTTCTATCTATGCAATCTGAGGGGGTAGGGTATTTAATACTGTAAATACTTACTGAATCTCCTTGTTCAATTCTTTGTGGATCTCTTCATCCATCTCAGTGACGGTTCCATCTGCTCTCTTTAGCTTTAAAAGCCGTTCTTTTACCTTCAGTTTTCCTCTGATAAAGCTGTGGAAAAGTTTGGGATATTCTTTAGCCTTCCTGGTGATATCCATTTCATAGTCTCTCTCTACCTCTCTTCATGTACTTATGTAATAATTTCCTGCTCTTTTGGAAGTTTACCAGGCATTAATGTTTTTTCTCCTCCTATACCTTTTTTGGCATGAATTACTCATATTTTGGTGATAGGTATGCAATAATCTACTATCTTCCCATATTCCTCACAAAAAATATCGTACATTTCTCGTATAGATTTGTTGTTAAAAATGGTCCTCTAGTCAATGACTGCAAAACGCTTATTCATTTTGAGGTAATCTCTTTTTGGATAGTTCCTCCTTGTGTCCTTAGTGCCTCTACTTTCAGGATGAACATCTTCGATGATACACTCCATCAACAACACACAGTGGTCACTCATTCCAACCGGTGGTTGGATCCAGTAAATTTTGGTGTAGGAAATTCCCTTGTAAGCAATCTAGGAATCTTGCCCCAAATGAGTCCTCACCACTGTGTGGGTCAAGATTTATCCATTCTATCTCTCTATGATTAAATCTACCATAATAAAAATGGTACATTTTCTCTCCCATGCAATGTTAACAACTGAGTTTATGACTTCAATTGTACCAATACAACTTTCCTCACAAACTTCTAGCCTATGTTGGCTCTTTGGTGGGTTATATACAGCAGCTATTATAATGTTCTCTGACGCAGTAAATATGCGAGCAACAAGAAATTCCTTGAACTCACTTTCTATAGCAAAGTTTATTTCTTCAACGTGAAGCCTTTAACTTATGAGCAGTGCTATCCCTCCACCAGTCCTCTCAGATCTTTCAACCCTTAATATTCTGAATCCCTTAGGAAAATCTGTAACACTGTTTATATCCTCACTTAACTTAGTCTCTGTAACTGCTACTATATCTGTCTTACTGTTGTGAATCCTATATATTAATTCTACTGCCTTACCAGCTAGTCCATCAGCATATGTATACAGCAATCTTAATGAGGCCGCATCCCCTGATCTTCTTTCATTATCCTCTTTATCTCCCCTTTGTCTGGAAGAACTCTGAAACAAAAATGTTTCTTAATTTCTTCATTTCTTTCCTCACTTAATCTTCTAGCCTCTTGCAACAAGTTTTTGACCCGTTCCATCTCTTTTTGTGCTCTGTATCATCCAGTGAACACTGTTTTGAATTCATGAAGGTCTTTTAGGCTTTTTTTCCTCATCAGTATTTCTCTACATGTGTCCCCTCTCTCAAAGGTTACTTTTGTTGGGCTTCCCTTTTCCTCCCTAGAATATTTACCAAATTGGTGAATGTTTACAATATCCTCAGGACCACATAATACTCCAAGCTTCCTTACCAGGTCTAAAATCCTAGCTTTATATTCTTCAAGTCTCCCCTGCCATGTTGACTCCTGGGATTCACTTATGCATGAGATTACCACTGTCTTCTCTTTATCAAGTTCCTATTTAATCAGTGGATTAGCCATTCCATCACAATGTCTTTCATTTTTCTATTACTGTTTCATTATAGTCAACAGCTTGTATTCTTTCCTGTGCCACCACCCTCACAGCCTCTTTTACTGCCAAATTCCCCTTTAGTGCATCAGCAAAGGAAGTTTTCACGGCATCATGTTCCGTATTCAGTTCCTAAAACTGTTTTCTAAACTGTCTGATATTTTCCTTTATCTGGACATTTCAACTTCAATCTCGTCTCTCTCAGAGGAGAGCAGTGAACTAACATATAATTCATTTAGGTTGTCAATTAGCTGTTTATTATTATCTTCTTGTTTAGAAATCCTGGTTTCTAGTTCACTCTTCCCCTTTCAGCTACTTTATTCATTTTCCTACATCCTTTCTCTCTTGCCCTTGTGCTTTATTTGCTTCCTCCAAAAATCTTATTTCTTCTCTGAGTGTTTCATTC
>JAXCGZ010013290.1:107500-112500 GCA_037179515.1 Halocaridina rubra | reverse complement strand
TCAATTTTAGACTTAGTGATACTTATCATACGTGGCCTTAAAACTATGGATTGAGAGAGCATTAACTACCTCCTCGCTTAACCAATTCCAATTATCAACTACTCTTACACTGAAAAAGTATTTCCTTACATCCTGCAAACAAGTTTTCTTACAAAGCTTCAAACTATGACCTGTAGTTCTAGAGCCTGCCATATCAAAATATCGATCCCTATCCACTCTAGCATAACCATGAAGGAATTTAAAGACTGTCACCATATCCCCCCTCACTCTTCTAGCTTCGAGTGATGGTAAGTCTAATTCCCTCAGCCTCTCATCATAACTGAGATTGCGTATTTCTGGCACCAGTTTCGTGGCATGTCTTTGACCTTTTTCAAGCTTAGCTATGTGCTTTTTCAAGTGCGGATTCCAAAAGGGGGCCGCACATTCGAGTTTTGGCCTCACATAGGTTACAGAAATATTTCTGAACATTTCCTTGTCCATGTGCCTGAAGGCTACCCTTACATTTGATAAGAATGCATATGCTGCCCTTACTATGCCATTTATATGTATTTCTGGAGACAAATCTGTCAGTATGTTTACTCCTAGATCTCTCTCATTTTCTGTCTCTTGAAGTTGTACTCCAGCCACTGAGTAGTCAAGCTTGGGCCTTCTTGCACTTGTACCCATTCTCATTACCTTACATTTTGAAGTATTGAATTTCATTAGCCACTTTTCTGACCACTCATGCAGATTATTTAGATCCTCCTGAAGTTCTCTACCATTGTTCTCGTTTTTTACTTTCTTCACAATCTTTGCATCATCTGCAAACATATTCATGAATGAATTTACAGACTCTGGTAGGTCATTTACATATACAAGGAACAAAAGTGGCCCTAAAACTGAACCCTGTAGAACTCCACTACTAACTCTTCTCCATTCAGACACTGAGTGTCTTACTCTAACCCTCTGTTCCCTTCCTTCTAAGTAAGTTTTTATCCATTCCAAAACATTTCCACCTATTGTAGCCATTGATTGCAGCTTCCTAATAAGTCTCCCATGCGGAACAGTGTCAAACGCTTTCTGAAAGTCTAGGAATATGCAATCTGCCCAGCCCTCTCTTTCCTGTAAGATTTGGCTTACCTCATCATAAAATTCTAATAAGTTTGTTACTGTTGATCTACCTTCTCTTAAGCCATATTGCCTCATTGACAAAAAGTTGAAGGATTCCAAGTGAAGAGAGATATGTTTCCTTAGTAGTTTCTCCATAACTTTGCAAACTATGCTGGTCAAGGAAACTGGTCTATAGTTCAGAGCCGTATCCCTCCTTCCCTTCTTGAAGATAGGTATCACATTTGCTTGTTTCCAGCATCTTGGAATCTCCCCCGACTCCAGTGACTCCTTAAATATGATACTTGTGTGCAATTACACACACACACACACACACACACACACACACACACACACACACACACACACACACACACACACACACACACACACACGCTTTATCAGAGGAAAACTGAAGGTAAAAGAACAGGTTTTAAGGCTAAAGAGAGCGGATGGAAGCATCACTGAGACGGACGAAGAGATCTGCAAAGAATTGAACAAGGAGTTTCAGTCAGTATTTACAGTAGAAAATACCCCACCCCCTCAGATTGCAGTAATAGAAGCTCAAGGGCCGGTATTAGAGAACATCAACCTTACAGCCACAGAGGTATGCAAAGCGCTGATGGATTTAGATGTTCATAAAGCTACAGGTCCTGATGACATATCCCCTCATGTGCTTAAAAAATGCGCAAACACAATATCAGTGGCACTAAGTATCATATTTAAGGAGTCATTGGAGTCGGGGGAGATTCCAAGATGCTGGAAACAAGCAAATGTGATACCTATCTTCATAAAGGGAAGGAGGGATACGGCTCTGAACTATAGACCAGTTTCCTTGACCAGCATAGTTTGCAAACTTATGGAGAAACTACTAAGGAAACATATCTCTCTTCACTTGGAATCCTTCAACTTTTTGTCAGTGAGGCAACATGGCTTCAGAGAAGGAAGATCAACAGTAACAAACTTATTAGAATTTTATGATGAGGTAAGCCAAATCTTACAGGAAAGAGAGGGCTGGGCAGATTGCATATTCCTAGACTTCCAGAAAGCGTTTGACACTGTTCCACATGGGAGACTTATTAGGAAGCTGCAATCAATGGCTAGAATAGGTGGAAATGTCTTGGAATGGATAAAAACTTACTTAGAAGGAAGGGAACAGAGGGTTAGAGTAAGACACTCAGTGTCTGAATGGAGAAGAGTTAGTAGTGGAGTTCCACAGGGTTCAGTTTTAGGGCCACTTTTGTTCCTTGTATATGTAAATGACCTACCAGAGTCTGTAAATTCATTCATGAATATGTTTGCAGATGATGCAAAGATTGTGAAGAAAGTAAAAAACGAGAACAGTGGTAGAGAACTTCAGGAGGATCTAAATAATCTGCATGAGTGGTCAGAAAAGTGGCTAATGAAATTCAATACCTCAAAATGTAAGGTAATGAGAATGGGTACAAGTGCAAGAAGGCCCAAGCTTGACTACTCGGTGGCTGGAGTACAACTTCAGGAGACAGAAAATGAGAGAGATCTAGGAGTAAACATATTGGCAGATTTGTCTCCAGAAATACATATAAATGGCGTAGTAAGGGCAGCATATGCATTCTTATCAAATGTAAGGGTAGCCTTCAGGCACATGGACAAGGAAATGTTCAGAAATATTTATGTAACCTATGTGAGGCCAAAACTCGAATATGCAGCCCCCTTTTGGAATCCGCACTTGAAAAAGCACATAGCTAAGCTTGAAAAAGTTCAAAGACATGCCACGAAACTGGTGCCAGAAATACGCAATCTCGGTTATGATGAGAGGCTGAGGGAATTAGACTTGCCATCACTCGAAGCTAGAAGAGTAAGGGGGGATATGGTGACAGTCTTTAAATTCCTTCATGGTTATGATAGAGTGGATAGGGATCGATATTTCGATATGGCTGGCTCTAGAACTAGAGGTCATAGTTTGAAGCTTCGGAAGAAAACTTGTTTGCAGGATGTAAGGAAATACTTTTTCAGTGTAAGAGTAGTTGATAATTGGAATTCGCTAAGCGAGGAGGTAGTTAATGCTACCTCAATCCATAGTTTTAAGGACAGGTATGATAAGTATCACTAAGTCTAAAATGGAACCGATGAGGAGACGGGAAGATACGAGCTTTGGGCTCTTTCCCGTAAACACAATTAGGTAATCACAATTAGGTAATCACACACACACCTATCTTCAAAAAGGGAAGGAGGGATACGGCTCTGAACTATAGACCAGTTTCCTTGACCAGCATAGTTTGCAAAGTTATGGAGAAACTACTAAGGAAACATATCTCTCTTCACTTGGAATCCTTCAACTTTTTGTCAGTGAGGCAATATGGCTTCAGAGAAGGTAGATCAACAGTAACAAACTTATTAGAATTTTATGATGAGGTAAGCCAAATCTTACAGGAAAGAGAGGGCTGGGCAGATTGCATATTCCTAGACTTCCAGAAAGCGTTTGACACTATTCCACATGGGAGACTTATTAGGAAGCTGCAATCAATGGCTACAATAGGTGGAAATGTTTTGGAATGGATAAAAACTTACTTAGAAGGAAGGGAACAGAGGGTTGGAGTAAGACACTCAGTGTCTGAATGGAGAAGAGTTAGTAGTGGAGTTCCGCAGGGTTCAGTTTTAGGGCCACTTTTGTTCCTTGTATATGTAAATGACCTACCAGAGTCTGTAAATTCATTCATGAATATGTTTGCAGATGATGCAAAGATTGTGAAGAAAGTAAAAAACGAGAACAATGGTAGAGAACTTCAAGAAGATCTAAATAATCTGCATGAGTGGTCAGAAAAGTGGCTAATGAAATTCAATACTTCAAAATGTAAGGTAATGAGAATGGGTACAAGTGCAAGAAGGCCCAAGCTTGACTACTCGGTGGCTGGAGTACAACTTCAAGAGACAGAAAATGAGAGAGATCTAGGAGTAAACATACTGGCAGATTTGTCTCCAGAAATACATATAAATGGCATAGTAAGGGCAGCATATGGTTTATTAGCAAATGTAAGGGTAGCCTTCAGGCACATGGACAAGGAAATGGTCAGAAATATTTCTGTAACCTATGTGAGGCCAAAACTCGAATATGCAGCCCCGTTTTGGAATCCGCACTTGAAAAAGCACATAGCTAAGCTTGAAAAAGTTCAAAGACATGCCACGAAACTGGTGCCAGAAATACGCAATCTCAGTTATGATGAGAGGCTGAGGGAATTAGACTTACCATCACTCGAAGCTAGAAGAGTAAGGGGGGATATGGTGACAGTCTTTAAATTCCTTCATGGTTATGATAGAGTGGATAGGGATCGATATTTTGATATGGCTGGCTCTACAACTAGAGGTCATAGTTTGAAGCTTCGTAAGAAAACTTGTTTGCAGGATGTAAGGAAATACTTTTTCAGTGTAAGAGTAGTTGATAATTGGAATTGGCTAAGCGAGGAGGTAGTTAATGCTATCTCAATCCATAGTTTTAAGGACAGGTATGATAAGTATCACTAAGTCTAAAATGGAACCGATGAGGAGACGGGAAGATACGAGCTTTGGGCTCTTTCCCGTAAACACAATTAGGTAATCACAATTAGGTAATCACACACACACACACACACACACACACATATATATATATATATATATATATATATATATATATATATATATATATATATATATATATATATATATATATATATATATATATATATATATATATATATATATATATATATATATATATATATATATATATATATATATATATATATATATATATATATATATATATATATATATGTATATATTATTTTTTTTAATAAGTGTGACACGTTCTCTTTCAAGATATATATATATATATATATATTATATATATTATATATATATATATATATATATATATATATATATATATATATATA
>JAXCGZ010013290.1:97500-100000 GCA_037179515.1 Halocaridina rubra | reverse complement strand
AGACTATTAAAAAAGCATCAGCCCTATCGCCATACGTGCTTCGCATTGTAATAATTGGATTTTTCTCTTTATTTTTCTCAGCTTTTCTTAAAGTTTTCTTGGAGGTTAGGTGCTCTTAGAGGATCTCTCTCTCTCTCTCTCTCTCTCTCTCTCTCTCTCTCTCTCTCTCTCTCTCTCTCTCTCTCTCTCTCTCTCTCTCTCTCTCTCTCTCTCTCTCTCTTCCGTTGCTACAAACTTACAAACTCCAAAGTGCATGTATTATGCATTGCTCTTTAAATTTAAACTAGGAGATGGGGAACCACAAGCATCCAACTTTCCCTCAAAAAGATAGTTGAGTACAACGAAGCACTCACTCACAAACATGCACACACTTACACACAAACATATACTCACATCAGTGATCACTTACAAACCTCTTCTTCTGCCTTTGAACCACTTATAGATGTTAGGAACCACTTGAATGACAAGGGTCATCCCCTAAAGGTCACTTAAACAAGAGTCATCCCATCAAGTTCACTTAAGGGCTCAAGATATTGTCTGTGAGAGCAATTAACAATGACACTTAACACTGTTATTAAATTTTACTTGACTAACTGCATTCGTCATAAGTTAGTGATAAAATTATGTAACATATCTTTTCTTGGATATTGTGTATTATTTCTCAATTGCTTATATTATAGCAACAGAAAATTTCCATTATTCCCTTCAAGCTTTCTTTTTGTGCCTGGACAATGAAATTTAGAAACTGACATATTTTTATGTAAATACGGGCAAATATGCACATACTCATTTACATAAAGTCTGAATTAATTAACATGTGGTAAATATATTCATGTATTTATAATAAAGTTATACAAAAATGAACCTGATGTATAGAAGCGAATAGTTTTTCGAGATTTGCTACTGTAATGTAAATCATCGTCACACATCACCTCCCAAATATACTCGTATAATGTTTTAGTTATATGCTCCTTGATACCGGCGTTTAATACCCAGTATATTTTGGTGGAATTGCTCACCTTGCTCATCTGAATATGCTCTCATTTTTCCTTTATTTTATCAAGATGAGCGTCAAGATTATGGACTTTCAGGGGCATCCTGCAGCTCATTTTACTGTAGTTCTTTAACTGAGCCTCAACCATTTCCACATAAGTTTTGTCCTTGTGATTGCCTAAAAATCCCAAAACAAAGCTACAAAGCAGCCCAAATATTTTTTCCCTTTCCACTGATCTTCTTGAGGATTCTTTGCTCTCCAGGATCTTTATTTGTGGTGCAATGAAGACACTAGTTTTGAACTATACCTTACATCGTAGGCAAGAACTTTTGAAGGTACTCGAAAGCTGCAGACTCTTTATCCAGAGCTGCTACAAATTGTTTCATGAGGCCCAGTTTTATGTGCAGTGGTGGGAACAACGCCCCCAAGGGGTCCACAAAAGGCTCTTACCTCCCATTGTGTCCCTTCCTGGTAAACTCGGGTCATTGTGCTAGTGCTTCCTGTTCTAATGTGCTGTGATGACCCTACTGTTCCAAAGGCAAAGCTAACAGGGAAACTTATTAAAGCCTTCTAGGAAACCCTTCAGGGATGCCGCCATTTTGAAGTCTCTGATATCCTACCAATTATATTCATCATACTTTGAGGCTTCTAGAAAGGTATTAACTTTATTGTATCTCTTAGAGGTTTACTGAATGAGCCATTGAAAAAAAAAAAGATACTTATTGCCATTATGGAGCAGCACAGCTTCTGGGTGAGCCTTCAATGAAAAAGAATCACGCATTCTGGTTATAGGCAATTCCAGGTGTCTCACACAGACCAGATACATTATAGCAGCAGCAGAGTCCACTTGGTGAGTGAAGGAGCTTGTAAAATGTCAGTAACACTTCCTCTGACTTGCGACTTGAACATTTTCATCAAACAGATCTCACTCCTTGAACCTAGGTGTCAAGAGATCTGCATTCTACTTTGTTAGACTTAAAATCTCTGTTGAAGTCCTTGAGGTCTCTTTGGTTGGGGAAGTATGGTTTTCTTTCGCCAGCTGCATTTCTGAAATTTTATACTTTATCTCAGTTGTCTACCTCCTATCTGATTTGCTGCTCTCTACTTTTGGATGGCTGCTCTCTTTCTTGGGAAGTAGGTGCAGGGAGCTCAGGACAATATGGCATTGGGGCAATGGCTGCTGGAAGGTCCAGATTCATAATAGGAGGTGCACTCCTGCCATCCTGATAAGAAGATTTCACCTTGCAGAAGTAGCAGTTACTTGAGTGGTCAGAGAGAGGGTCAGGCAAAATTCTTGTAGCAAGTTTCTTGACTCTCTTATCCCCTCTGTGCTATCCTCCAAAAAGAGCAGAATAAAACTGTTATTACACAAAAGAAGTTTATTTTGTCTCAAAAAATATATAATATGTATACTTTAAAATATTACGATTCAAGAAAACAAAAAGTTGTTCATCTTAATTTCTAGGTTTTTTGAGTGCTCGAAGGTAAAATGAGGTGTCCAGGGCT
>JAXCGZ010013290.1:80000-95000 GCA_037179515.1 Halocaridina rubra | reverse complement strand
GCCGGATAGCCTGCTTCCACATAACACGCAATATTAGAAGTTGTTCTCCATACTCCCAAAAGTTACTTAAGAGCCCAATTTTAAAGCTTAACAACAGGTCTGATATCGACACCCACCAATGACCCTCATCCATACATAAGGGATGACTTGAGTGCCTCATCAAAAATGCGTCACTTCACAATGCATGGCACATTGTTGTTGTTTTTTACAAATGAAATAAACTTAAGTACTTGACACAGTTTATTCTTGGCATGCACTTTAGCAGCAGAGGACACTGAACCATCACACTTGAAAGGTAAACCTAAATACACGTAGCTCGTGCATTGCTCTACAACCAACTCGTCCACCTGCAATGGCTTCACATCTCTGCACTCACCACTGATCACAAAATACTTTGTCTTAATCAGTGTTTACTTCCATATCATAGTTATGACAAACTCCTGCAATATACTCAATTTTCCATGCATGTTTTGCCTACATTTTGATAGTAAAACTGTATCATCCATTAACAACAGTATATGTAGCCACTCTATAAATCTTTCTAGTTGACATCTTTCTTTCATACTTCTAATTAGTTCATTGGCAAAAATATGGACAATAGACAAGAGGTGGGAGAGCCTTGCCTAGCTACCCATACAGCTGTCATGACAGCAGAGCTAATAACACTCTCTGTTTTGCAATACATTGCCATCACTGCCCCACATCTCAGCCTCTTCAACATTGCAAGCAACTTATGTTGCAGGACTAAATCATATGCCTTAGAAAAATCTTCAAAGGCCACAAACAACATAATTTTCTTTTGTCTAGCCTTGCCAAGAATCAACCTCAGTATCACTATCTGTTCCTTACATCCATGTTTCCTTTGTGCCCCCTCTTGCATCCTCAATGGTATAAACTGATTCAGTCGTTCGCACAATACTTGGTCATATAATTTAGCAATAATATTTAGAACACTAATAGCACGATTATTAGGATTCATCCTATCCCCTCGCTTAAATGCTACAGAAATCTTTGCTCTAATCCTCACATGAGGGCACACACCAGAAGTAAAAACATTATTGAACAGTTCTACTGTAGTCATTATGCACTGCCACAGCAACAGTGAGAATACCCCTGGGGGAGGCCATCTGGCCTATATGCTTTATCTACTTTCATCCTCCTTACTTGATTTTGCACTTCCATGGAGGCAATGGGCTCATCCACGATTAGGATGGTAGCATTCGTGCTGAAATCTATCTCATCATGACCAGTCCCTCCTAGGGGGTACAATAGCTCCTTAAAATGAATTCAAATTTAATCATCACTTGGACATATATACATACATAACACATACATACAAGTGCATATGCCCCTTTGAAAATAATTAATTACATTGTCGCATATTTTGTTTGCCAGTCTCATGGGAGGAAAAAAGGCCAATATTAGGTTGGAAGATTGACCACCTCAAGAAAGCCGTGACCCTCATACCCTGTGAAAGTAATCAATGCAGGTGGCCATGGGTCAAGTCCTGGGAAAGCAATCACGAATCTGAAAATCTAATAAGCAGATGACCCGAAGTTCCCCCATAGAGCGAGTCCATCAAATTAAAGTTAGACTTTTGACCAAGAGTAAAACTGATTGGTAATAAATACACTAAAAGACTACCTTCAGTTATTACACTATATTTTATTCTTAATTACTTGCTATGATATTTAATATCAATTGCAAATTCTATTAATATTTTATTTATGCATAACCAAATAGATTGTAATGCTTAACAACTGCAGTATCACTGGGAGTGCCCATGTGCACGTCCCCATGTACAGTTATCTGAAGAAGAAGAAAAAAAAAACAAAAACTACCTCCTTTTATGTGTCCAGGGGCTGGGTCAAGACGTGAAAAGCAGATGTTGCAGATAGAGATACTTAGTCCGGCAGTTAAACCGGCAGTTAGTCCTGCAGTTAGAGTAGGAGAACTCTAGGTTGCCTTGGGCTGAGAACTGTAAGATGTCTATACTGCTCAAGGCCTTTGGGGCTGCCAGCTGTTTGCAAGAAGACTTCATAGTAAGCTGTACCTTCCATTCTCTCAATACCCAGGGTGTCACTTATAATCCAACAGTATATGTAAGTCATGGAAGAAGTAAAGGAAGACGTGTGTGTATAAAATAAAACGAACCCAAACGTCATTTGGTGTCCAGAGGTTGATCGAACTCGATGTTAAATTCCGAAGACAAATATACACTATCAAGGTAAAAGGGGGAATAGTAAAAGGAAAAATCATACATCACCTCATCCAAGAAAGCCTAGATTATAGAAGTTCCCCAGCCAACTGAGCCCTTGAGGAGCAGGCGAATATGGAACTTACTATGCCCATCAGTAAGACTGAGAATCTGCCAGCGTTCTATTCAAGCAAATATCGTCTTTACAAGCAAGAAGAGCTTGAGAACAGAAGGTTTTTGCAGTTTCTTCAAGATGTCCTTCTAGAGTTGGCCAGACTTCGTCCAAGATTCGGTCAAAAACGTCATCCGAGATTCGACCAAACATCGCCTGAGATACTGCCAGAGGTCGCTTGAGATTCGGCCACACGTCACTCATTTTTCAGTTAAATGTCTTGTAATTAATATTATGGAATTTTGGGTATTTCTGTGCTGGAAATTGCTCAATTCAAAATTACTGCTACATATGTTTATAAAGTTCGAAGTATGCACAATTAGTAGTTTATAACGAGTTTATAATAAGTAGTTTTACTTAGACATACATGTATAGAACCTTTTGTGATTTAGGTAGTCGTTATTACTGAATTAGAGTTCCATCATTTAAATCAATTTTCAATTCAAATATTTTGACAGTAATTAAGATAAATGACATTCCCCACACTAGTACCTTTTGGAGGTTGCAGCTGTTTTGTAAGAACACTTCAATAATAAATGTCCGGCCCATCATCCCAAGACCCGTCTTTTTTAACACAATCTCCAACGGGTATATTTTTGTACGGATGAAGGTAAGAAGTGTCCATCATAATTTTGTGATGCAGTGGTGGGATGAATTCCATAGGATACGCCGTTGGAGATAGATTCTTCAAGCAACTATCATCACCGGAGCATATGAAAATGACCTCTACGAGTTCCAGCAATAAGACCAAGGGCCTCCCACGTGGAGATATGGAAGACAAACAGGACTCTAAGCGGTTATGTGCGTGGGAATATGGAAACAACTGGAAGAGGATTAGAATGCTCCGAGAAGAGCCTCCAGGAAAGTTAAATTGCTTTAATCTGATAGGATTTTGGTCATTATTTGCTGGGAATTTCAGCGATAATTAAGATAAATGAAGTTCTGTAAGAATTAGTGTTCCATCTTTATTGAAATATTTTTAAATAAGAATATTTCAGTTTAAGAAAAGAAATCGTCAATTTTACGTTCATAGAAAAAGCAAGTCTCTTGTTAAGTGTGTATCCTTAAAAAAGATCATGACACCTAACGGAAGTGCTATTCTAAGGAGAAGTTTATTCTTTTACTGCTTTCAAGCGAAATATTAACATATTTGTATATTTGCATGCACTAATAGACTGTTATATATATATATATATATATATATATATATATATATATATATATATATATATATATATATATATATATATATATATATATATATATATATATATATATATATATATATATATATATATATATATATTAATTTTGGAATAGTTTTAATATGAGTCTTGATATTTCGCAGAGATAAGATTAACGATTTTGTGATATTTATCTATGGATAGTTACTGTCTATCTTAATGTAATCTATAACTGATGTTGTGCTAATTAAGATAATTTGCGATTATCAATCCTATATTGCTGAGTCAATATATTTCTTTTAATGAGTGTGACACCGGGACAGACAAGAAAGTTGCCCTCTTCAATAAAGGCCCGGGTACAAAGAAAACATATTGACGAAGAAAAACTTAAAGGTTAAGGACAAGGCAGAGATGAGGTAATGATAGACAGCAGGAAAAGGGCAGGCTGAAAGAATAGTCAAAGTACAGAGGACCTAGAGATAAGGTAGGATTAGGCCCTGAGATGACGATAGATCCGTTTTTTGAAGGAAGGCAGGTTATAAGAATTAGGAAAGACAAAGGGAGGAAGAGTATTTCAGAGTCTGGAGGTAGAGGGGAAGAAGCCGTAGCTTCACCGACCAATCAGCGAGATACAAATCTCCACAAAGGACCTGTGAGACTAGTCCGCTTGGCAACTGTTACATGGCCTCAGCAGTGGGCGAGGGATGCAACTCGCCAACTTATCAGAGCAGCAATGGAAGTAGTAGTGATAGAAAAGAGAAATGGATGATATATTACGGCAAAGTGAAAAAGAATCCAAATTAAAAGAAAGAGAAGAGTCATTAATGAGTGTGACTGCCTTAGAATCAACCCTATCAAGGAGATAATTATATTACGAAGCACCCCAGATGTGCAAGCAGTATTCAGAGCAGGGACAGATAAGACCTCTAAAGATTTTAAGAAGAAAAGTAATGACAAAAACGAAACAGACCCCCTAATTTTTTGCATGAAGATTTAGAAATTTGGATTATGTGACTTCTCCAAGACAAGTTAGAGGCTATCTGGATTCCTAATATATTATTTGAATAAAGAGGGTAAATTTCGTTAGTTTCAAAGACAATAGGGCTATCAGGAGGAGAAGAAGAAAAAGTGATAGCCAGATATTGTGCCTTGGAGGCATTAAATTTAACTAAATTTTGGGTCCCTCACTCAGATGCTTTCTGTAAATCGGAGTTGAGAGTAGAAGAAAGAGTGATACGGGGCTGATTACGAGTAGCAGATAAAGGTTGTGAAGAAAAGGCAGAGGAAAAATGAAGGTAAAATCGCCAGCAAAGGCATGAAGGAGAGAAGAGGATGGGGATTGAAGATGACCATTGATGAAGAGAAAGAACAGAGTAGGTGAAAGAGCAAAGCCCTGTGAAACACCACTGGCAACAGGGAATGGGGTAGATGTTGGACCGTCAACAACAACAGGCATAAAACGGTCAGAAAGAAATTTGGAAATCAGAGAACAGAGAGCAGGGGTAAAACCATAAGCTGGGAGTTTGGCCAACAGAGCCTTGTGCCAGACTCTTTCAAAAGCTTTAAAGATATCAAGGGCGATGACATATGTTCCACATAGTTCCTCAGAGAAGATGACCATACATGAGTAAGACAGGAGAGGAGGTCACCAGTGGATCTTGCTATGCGACTTAGATTCAAGACGTTTCAAAAGGTGAGAATTGAGCAAAGTTTCAAAAACTTTATAGATAGCAGAGGTTAGGGCAATAGTTTGATAGTTTGAAGGAATAGAGTGGTAACCCATCTTAGGAACAGGTTGCAGTAGAGCATGCTACCAAGATGAAGGATATGCTGTATACTGATTGAGAGCATAAAGCAAAAAAGACCGCAAAGCACTGAGCCAGTTCATTTACAAACTACTTAAGGAACCTTGCAGGGATACCAGCAGGACCAGATTCTTAGTTCGTTTTTAGCAAGCAAAGAACCTTATGAACTTTGCGTGAAGAAAGGATAAGGGAGGGCATAGGGTTAGAGAGGGGTAAAGAATGAGGAACAGGTGCACTGGAAACATTTTTGGAAGAGATAGCATAATATCGAAAGCTGGAGATAGTGGTTTTGTCAGTGGGAGAGCAAGCTATAGAACCATCGGAACTAATGAGAGGGGGAAAACTTGAGTTACAGAAGTTTTTGGCTAAGGACCAGAAACATTTATCAGTGGGAGAGAAGTTAACATCATCAACGTTTCTTATTATAAAGGAAGCTTTAGGCATTTGAATCTGACCTGTACAGCGACTCCTAGCTGTAATAAATGCAGAGTCACTTAAATCAGAAGGAGAGGCTTGGTATGACTGGTGTGTCTGATTCCTAGCCTGAATGGACATGGAGGAGGCGCAGGCAAACCAAGAATTTGGGGGAGAACATTTTTTTCATAGTGGAGGGGATGAATGCCTTCACTCCCGATGTTATGGTCTCGGCAACATTTAGAGCTACCTGATCAGGGTTACAGGACTGAAAGCAGTAGTTATCCTATGGAAAGTCAAGGATGAAGTTACCCAAATCATCACGTTGGATATGCTCAAAGTGCCAAAGACGGTACTGGGTAGGAGGAATTGATGTCAGGGGAGTGAAAATGGAAGAGATAGAGATCAATGAGTGATCAGATTTTCCAATAGGGGAAAGCACAGAATATGAAAAGTTTGAAGGATTAGAAAGAAGAAATTGGTCAAGAATGTTGGCTGCATGTTCGTGGCGATCGGGAACACGAATAGGATATTTGATAATCTGCTCCAGATATTGAGTAACAAAGAAAGTAAGGGCCTCACCTCCTCCCACATCAATTTGAGAATAATTAAGCCACACACACTATAGAGAACTTCTTTTAATTGTTTTCATTTTGAAAAGAGTAACTGTTTGTTCTTTTAATCTGCAAAAAAAAAAAAAAAAAATATATATATATATATATATATATATATATATATATATATATATATATATATATATATATATATTTTCTCGTAAATTATCAGCTTTTAGCATAAATATATTACTTATTTCTAGTGCTCGCTACCATTCACATAAGGTAGTTCATATTTTAATGACGATGACCATATATTTTTGTTTTATTTCATTTAAATTTCGTTTGGAGGTATGTTTAACGTCTGGCAAGTGTGTGCTTCGACTCAACCCTACCTCTTATAAAAGAAAACATGACCATAGTAGACCTGTGTGTGTTTTGCTAGTTGCTTTTGCAATATTAGACAGAAAAAGAATAGATTTAGGATGTGCCTTAGCTTAATATGTACTAAGTTAATGTTATATAACATGTTATCAGACATAAAACTTCGCTTGTCAGAAAGTTAGCACAAGAGCCATATGCGAGAAGTATTAGTAGTTCATATAAACCGACGGAGGTTATATATGCGAGAATGCTGTGTGTTTTATTTTTTTTTTCTATACATATCTAAACCAGACAAAACAAAGAGTAACAAATATGCCCTTACCACGATACCATAAATTTACTCCTTTAAAAAAGAAAAAAAATTGCTCAATTACTCTTAGCAAAAGAATGTATACAGGGCCCCCTAACTCAGAATACAGAAGCGACAGAGGCGAGCATGGAAGGAGAGAGAGAGAGAGAGAGAGAGAGAGAGAGAGAGAGAGAGAGAGAGAGAGAGAGAGAGAGAGAGAGAGAGAGAGAGAGAGAGAGAGAGAGAGAGAGAGAGAGAGAGAGAGAGAGAGAGAGAGAGAGAGAGAGAGAAGAGAGAGAGAGAGAGAGAGAGAGAGAGAGAGAGAGAGAGAGAGAGAGAGAGAGAATGAAGAGTGAGAGTAAAAGAGACAATGAGAGTGCTGTTAATAAATTTGTTCCAAACTTGCTTAAGAATAAGCGAGGCACCAATTCTTTTTGAAAATATGCGCAAGAGTTGGCGCTTCTTTTGTTATTTTTTTTTTTGGCAGTATTAGTATGTTATCACCTGTGGAAATTAAAAGAAAAACTGAGTTTGTTTCTTTCGCCATTCTGCCTAGCTAAAAAAGTATTCTATTAGGTCATAGTATAAGAATTAATTTGCATTAAGTGGTTACCCTCGCAAATTTTAGGGAAATCGCTGATGTTGGTTTGAGTAACTGTTTTCAGAGATGAGGCGATTGTCTCTTAATTGGACTTGACCAGTTTGTTTTGCCTTATAAGAGCACTGTAGGTGTGCGGTAGACCCCTTCTCTATATTTTTATTAGTATTTGAATGCATGAAGACTATATTTTTATAAGTTGTTGACTTTAAGTATTTTGACCGTTGATTTTTTTTTATATATTTTGGCAGATAATATGTGTGAGTTAGATTTATATATTTTTTTGAAGAGTTTTTGCATGACAGTGTTTAAACATATAAAATTTAGATTTAATGGTAATAAGAGTTGTCTACTACATAGTTGACTGTGCTACTAAAGGGAGATCTGAGCTTACCACAAACAACAAAACAACAGAAATGTTGTTATACTATATAGTAGAGAATTAAAACAAAAGAATTTGTTTTAGAATGAGTAATTGTAAGGAAATATAAATACAGTATCTTTGCTCTTGCCACATTCTGCATATTAGTACTGTTTTAACATCATCCCTTATGTAATACTTTATGTTCTTTTACTATCTCTGTACGACTTATATGTGAGTCTCTCTTTTTCTATCACTGTTAATATATCTGTTGTTCCCTAATACTGTATGCAATTATTGTGTTCATATCCCAATATTATGTTGTTCTTTTCCTGTCTTCTGTGGTCCTTTGTGTATCTTATAGCCATTCTCTTGCTTTATTTACACAGAATCTCGGTATAGCTTTTTTTTTTTTTTTACATACATACATGTACATGTCCTCATTCCCTCTTGCAAGTGAGGTGGATGAGCCAAGAAACACACATTCACCACAATCCACACATACCTCAACCTTCAAGTCTTTTATAATACTGTATTAACATTTGCTACTTGATCAATCACTACCAGCCTCTGTCCTAGTTTTTGTATGGTATGGCCTTTTGCAACACCGATTTGCAATTTCTAATCTTCTATTCCCTTTATCTATTGCAGGATTGCAAGCATTTGCAGATACAATGTATGCATGATATCGCGCTTGTGTGTGTGCAAAGGCCTGTGTGCATGCCTAGATGTGATATCGGGTATCACTCTTATTGTGACTTCCACATTGGCTCTTATTTTTACACAGGGCCTTCTCTATGTATCTATGTTTGGAGAGTAGATTGTCGAGAAAGACCAGCATCCAGTGGATGGGTATCGTGAGAGGAGGGTAAAGCAAAAAGGAGAAGATAGTTGTGCACCTGCCGCTCTCCAAATGTCCAGTGGCAACCTGAAGTGGCGTTGTCCGGGACCACTATTGGTACAACCAGTGGTCATTTTTCTGTGGATATGCGGGGGACAAAAATAAAAGGAGCGCTACGCTTCTAGAGAAGTTGAACTCCATATGGGGGACAAAGGAAAGGAGAACCGGTGCATTGCAAGAGAAAGATGCACCCTGTATAACAACCACCGTTTGATTCATATTGAAACAAGGTCGTTGCATTTTTGGTGTCTTGCATATATTAAAAATTAACTGTATGCATAAACCTAGTATTATATCATGATATTTAAATCAAGAAAAGCCCCAAGTGCCCTCCCTAGAAGTAGGCTTGCATTGAGTATAGCTTTTCATTTGTTTAAGTGTAATGATTGTCATTTTTGTATTTATAAACCACTATTGCTTTTATATGTCAACTTAATCAGTATCATTGATTTTTTTTTAATATAGCACTTTTGATATCTTTGATTGTAAATTAATAGTGCGTCAGAAAATGTATTTTCCAGTTAAGCTGTAGGGGATTGTAGTATAATGTACATTTATTGCTATGCTGTATAAAATCAAGTATCCCGTAGTGTGGATCCTATGTTTCCTGTTTCTGATATTTGAGCTAAAGCTGATAAGAAAAGGGTTGTACCTGGAGTACAAATGGACACCATGTTAGCCGGTGCTATCAAGTGATATTAGGCTTAGACACCTGCATGGGAAGCAGCATTGCCATAATCACTCTCACATCAAATGATATGGGTGTTTACCTGATTGAAGGGTAAGCCAAATTCTCATTTAATTGGATTAAGTATATAGAGAAGAACCTCCTGCCTATGCCTCCATTTTGTACCTTACGGCTTGGTCAAGGTGTGGGAGATATAAGTTAAGTTATTTTATTAGTTCTAGTTCAGTCAGAAAGAGAGAGTAATTCCTAGTCAAGCCTATAGAGAAACTAGACCAAGACCTCAGTCTTTACTATGCAGTCATTAGTCAGTCATCACGGTTGCTCTAGGCCTAGTCTGTAGATGTGGAGACAGACAGAAGAATACCAATATTCTCAGAGACTATTAGAGGCTGCATCTATTTTGTACGAACAGTTCAATAATAAATGCACGGTCTATAGTCCCAAGACCCCTGTTTATTTAACACAGTCTCCAATGGGTATATTTTTGTATGGATGAAGTTAAGAGGTGTCTGTCAGCTGTGCGAGATGACTTGGGTAGTTGAATCTTGACTTTTTGGGTAGGTATCAGATGCTATGTTTGATTTATTGCGGCATACTAATAAATAGGATCTCTACACTAATCTGGGACACAAGCCACGCCCCATTTAGTTCTGAAATAGATGGCCATCCTGTAATAGTGAATGTGGTGGTGGTGGTGGTGGTGGTGATGATGATGATGATGATGATAATAATAATAATTATAATAATAATAATAATAATAATAATAATAATAATAATAATAATAATAATAATAATAATAATAATAATAATAATAATAATAATAATAATAATAATAATAATAATAACAATAAAAATAATAATAATAATAATAATAAGAAGAAGAAGAAATAATTAGATCCCCAAAATGAATATGCTATATAGTTAGTCCTTGCTAACATGGTCCACAATAATCCACACCTCGTCCGTCTTAGCACTAATCAAAATGAATTTTTATAGTATTCTACATATTCAATTATAGAATCTTTAAGCAGAATGAAATAAAATTAGTATACAACTAAATAACTACTTAACGAATTTACAAGTATTCAAATAGTGGGAAGAGGAGTAGCACATACATATGTAATTTTTTTTTTTATAAGATTGTGACAACAGGGCGGGCATTAGAAATAATAAAAATAAATTTGCCCTCATCGGGCCTTGGCACGAAGAAAACAAAGTAAATTGAAATAGAGATGGAGAGTGTTGTGATTTGTCAGATGTGTGGAGATAGGAAGAGATGTGTAACGAATATACAAGAATATTCGGTGTAGATGTAAGCTTAGAAATAGAACCGTGACTGAGAAAAGAACTAAGCATTGAACTGTCCTAACAGTCCTATTTAAGTCCAAACAACCTTCAGCTGTAGTATCACAACGGGCGGCTGCTGCCATGGGCCAACCTACTACATGATAGAATATATATATAAAATATAAAAAATATTTCATGATTTTTTACAAGAATACCTTACTTCAAAGCACTTTTACCATATTAATATTTAGCTTCAAAGGCGTTTTTACCTTGATAAGTCTAAAGAAAGCATTATTACGAGCAATATATATATATATATATATATATATATATATATATATATATATATATATATATATATATATATATATTATATATATATAGCTCAGTGAACTGTGGTGGACGGGTGTGAGGGGAGTTGCCATTAGATGAAGCGGTGGGGGTAAACCAGCTACGGCTGTCGGGTCTCATTGTAGACTATCCTTTCCCACCTACCATATGGGTGACCCAAACAGGGTGGAAGGGGGGGGAGACGTGGCAACCTTCTGTCCCCAAGGAGCTGAGAAGAGTGGTTGAGGTGTGTATGTGGATCGTGGTGAATGCGCGTTTCTTGGCTCAGCCACCCCCCTTACAAGGGGGAATGAGGCTTGTGCATATATATATATATATATATATATATATATATATATATATATATATATATATATATATATATATTATATATATATATATATATGTGTGTGTGTGTGTGTGTGTGTGTGTGTGTGTGTGTGTGTGTGTGTGTGTGTGTGTGATTACCTAATTGTGATTACGGGAAAGAGCCCAAAGCTCGTATCTTCCCGTCTCCTCATCGGTTCCATTTTAGACTTAGTCATACTTATCATACCTGTCCTTAAAACTATGGATTGAGATAGCATTAACTACCTCCTCGCTTAGCCAATTCCAATTATCAACTACTCTTACACTGAAAAAGTATTTCCTTACATCCTGCAAAGAAGTTTTCTTACGAAGCTTCAAACTATGACCTCTAGTTCTAGAGCCAGCCATATCAAAATATCGATCCCTATCCACTCTATCATAACCATTAAGGAATTTAAAGACTGTCACCATATACCCCTCACTCTTCTAGCTTCGAGTGATGGTAAGTCTAATTCCCTCAGCCTCTCATCATAACGGAGATTGCGTATTTCTGGCACCAGTTTCGTGGCATGTCTTTGAACTTTTTCAAGCTTAGCTATGTGCTTTTTCAAGTGCGGATTCCAAAAGGGGGCTGCATATGTGTGATTACCTAATTGTGATTACCTAATTGTGTTTACGGGAAAGAGCCCAAAGCTCGTATCTTCCCGTCTCCTCATCGGTTCCATTTTAGACTTAGTCATACTTATCATACCTGTCCTTAAAACTATGGATTGAGATAGCATTAACTACCTCCTCGCTTAGCCAATTCCAATTATCAACTACTCTTACACTGAAAAAGTATTTCCTTACATCCTGCAAAGAAGTTTTCTTACGAAGCTTCAAACTATGACCTCTAGTTCTAGAGCCAGCCATATCAAAATATCGATCCCTATCCACTCTATCATAACCATTAAGGAATTTAAAGACTGTCACCATATCCCCCTTCACTCTTCTAGCTTCGAGTGATGGTAAGTCTAATTCCCTTAGCCTCTCATCATAACGGAGATTGCGTATTTCTGGCACCAGTTTCGTGGCATGTCTTTGAACTTTTTCAAGCTTAGCCATGTGCTTTTTCAAGTGCGGATTCCAAAAGGGGGCTGCATATGTGTGATTACCTAATTGTGATTACCTAATTGTGTTTACGGGAAAGAACCCAAAGCTCGTATCTTCCCGTCTCCTGATCGGTTCCATTTTAGACTTAGTGATACTTATCATACCTGTCCTTAAAACTATGGATTGAGATAGCATTAACTACCTCCTCGCTTAGCCAATTCCAATTATCAACTACTCTTACACTGAAAAAGTATTTCCTTACATCCTGCAAAGAAGTTTTCTTACGAAGCTTCAAACTATAACCTCTAGTTCTAGAGCCAGCCATATCAAAATATCGATCCCCATCCACTCTATCATAACCATGAAGGAATTTAAAGACTGTCACCATATCCCCCCTCACTCTTCTAGCTTCGAGTGATGGTAAGTCTAATTCCCTCAGCCTCTCATCATAACTGAGATTGCGTATTTCTGGCACCAGTTTCGTGGCATGTCTTTGAACTTTTTCAAGCTTAGCAATGTGCTTTTTCAAGTGCGGATTCCAAAAGGGGGCTGCATATTCGAGTTTTGGCCTCACATAGGTTACATAAATATTTTTGAACATTTCCTTGTCCATGTGCCTGAAGGCTACCCTTACATTTGATAACAATGCATATGCTGCCCTTACTATGCCATTTATATGTATTTCTGGAGACAAATCTGCCAGTATGTTTACTCCTAGATCTCTCTCATTTTCTGTCTCTTGAAGTTGTACTCCAGCCACCGAGTAGTCAAGCTTGGGCCTTCTTGCACTTGTACCCATTCTCATTACCTTACATTTTGAAGTATTGAATTTCATTAGCCACTTTTCTGACCACTCATGCAGATTATTTAGATCCTCCTGAAGTTCTCTACCATTGTTCTCGTTTTTTACTTTCTTCACAATCTTTGCATCATCTGCAAACATATTCATGAATGAATTTACAGACTCTGGTAGGTCATTTACATATACAAGGAACAAAAGTGGCCCTAAAACTGAACCCTGTGGAACTCCACTACTAACTCTTCTCCATTCAGACACTGAGTGTCTTACTCTAACCCTCTGTTCCCTTCCTTCTAAGTAAGTTTTTATCCATTCCAAAACATTTCCACCTATTCTAGCCATTGATTGCAGCTTCCTAATAAGTCTCCCATGTGGAACAGTGTCAAACGCTTTCTGGAAGTCTAGGAATATGCAATCTGCCCAGCCCTCTCTTTCCTGTAAGATTTGGCTTACCTCATCATAAAATTCTAATAAGTTTGTTACTGTTGATCTACCTTCTCTGAAGCCATGTTGCCTCACTGACAAAAAGTTGAAGGATTCCAAGTGAAGAGAGATATGTTTCCTTAGTAGTTTCTCCATAAGTTTGCAAACTATGCTGGTCAAGGAAACTGGTCTATAGTTCAGAGCCGTATCCCTCCTTCCCTTTTTGAAGATAGGTATCACATTTGCTTGTTTCCAGCATCTTGGAATCTCCCCCGACTCCAATGACTCCTTAAATATGATACTTAGTGCCACTGATATTGTGTTTGCGCATTTTTTAAGCACATGAGGGGATATGTCATCAGGACCTGTAGCTTTATGAACATCTAAATCCATGTATGTATGTATGTATGTATGTATGTATGTATGTATGTATGTATGTATGTATGTATGTAAATTATAAAACCGACCAATTAAAGATGGAAAGTTATATTAATACATAAAGTCTATATAATGAAGATAAGTAATAACTGATAGTTATAATTTAAAATATTCAAATAACTTAAATAAAAAGTAATGGAATATATATATATATATATATATATATATATATATATATATATATATATATATATATATATATATATATATAAAGAAGCAAATTGATCATTAATTAGAGACTTGAGTTTAATGAATACAAATATAAGATATCAATGAATATATAAATACATAAATAAATAGATAGACGCATGTTAAAGTGCATAGTGAATAGAGTTGCATAGAAATTGGAGAAAGGCAAAAACTTCAAGTAAAACAGAAATAAACAAACTGTACAAGTGGCAGAGGAGTGGGAAAAGGCGAGTTTTAGAATCCTCTATTGACCCTATTGTTTCATATCTCTCTCTCTCTCTCTCTCTCTCTCTCTCTCTCTCTCTCTCTCTCTCTCTCTCTCTCTCTCTCTCTCTCTCTCTCTCTCTCTCTCTCTCTCTCTCTTCTCTCTCTCTCTCTCTCTCTCTCTCTCTCTCTCTCTCTCTCTCTCTCTCTCTCTCTCTCTCTCTCTCTCTCTCTCTCTCTCTCTCTCTCTCTCTCTCTCTCTCTCTCTCTCTCTCTCAATACTATGCACTCATTGGGTCAACAAACTTATTACAACTACTCGACTTCAGGAAAAGTGGCCCCGAGAACGGAGAAATAAAAGAGAGAGAGAGAGAGAGAGAGA
>JAXCGZ010013290.1:17500-57500 GCA_037179515.1 Halocaridina rubra | reverse complement strand
ATATATATATATATATATATATATATATATATATATATATATATATATATATATATTTTATTTATATATATATATATATATATATATATATATATTTATATTATATATATATATATATATATATATATATATATATATATATATATATATATATATATATATATATGATACTAACATAAAAGCTTCAACATCCTGAGTTCAGTATAGTACTGTCCAATCAGTAATGAATATATGTATAACCTATTTACTTCAGGCTGTTGGGCTTAGAGAAGTTTGGCGATAGATGAATGTCGACTGTAGTAACCACACACAAACTCACAATTCTACATCTAAAGCCTTTCATCCTTCTATGAGATCCTTAATTGCAACTCCTGCGAGTAGCTCCCTTCACCAGGAGCGCAATAGAGGAGAGGGCAGTGGTGTCCCTCTGGTGATAGACCTTTATCCTTCTACTTTTCAAATGGGCTACAGAAAATTCACCCACTGTAATCCAGCTCCGAAAATCTAACATCAACCTAACCTAACCTAGTGATGCAAGTGAAATTACCTAACATGTCTCAAATGTATTGCCATTAGAAGAATGGTTACGAAAAAGATGAACCAAACCTAACCAAAATTAATATAACTTAATATAGATTAATATTATTTTTTGCAGTTAATCATTTTGTTAATACTGTATTTTTGAACTTAAATAGGTCTGTCCAGGACAGTTCGATGTTAAGTCTTCCTTCAGTTACGGTTCTTTTTCTATGCCTTCAGCTACACTGAGTATTCTTGGATATTCATCACACATCTTTTATTATCCCTTCACATCTGACAAGTCATTACACTCTCCATATCTGTTTCTCTTTACTTTATGTATTCTTCGTGCCCAGGCCCGATGAGGGCTGTTTTATTTTATAATTTTTTTTGGCCCGTCCTGGTGTCACAATCATCATAAAAAAATATTAACACCTGTTCTTGATGTGTCCTTTGTGAATTAACACATTACATTACCAGCATGATGTTTATTCCCGCATATTGCTCAAGTATATGGTAATGTGTGTATGTATGTATAAAATTATGAATATATGCATGTATTTTTTATATATTTATATTGCTGTGTGTACTTCAATTGAGTTTGAGTCTAAGTATTCTCTCTCTCTCTCTCTCTCTCTCTCTCTCTCTCTCTCTCTCTCTCTCTCTCTCTCTCTCTCTCTCTCTCTCTCTCTCTCTCTCTCTCTCTCTCTCTCTCTCTCTCTCTCTCTCTCTCTCTCTCTCCTATATATATATATATATATATATATATATATATATATATATATATATATATATATATATATATATATATATATATATATATATATATATATATATATATATATGGAGAGAGAGAGAGAGAGAGAGAGAGAGAGAGAGAGAGAGAATACTTAGACTCAAACTCAATTGAAGTACACACAGCAATATAAATATATAAAAAATACATGCATATATTCATAATTTTATACATACATACACACATTACCATATACTTGAGCAATATGCGGGAATAAACATCATGCTGGTAATGTAATGTGTTAATTCACAAAGGACACATCAAGAACAGGTGTTATATATATATATATATATATATATATATATATATATATATATATATATATATATATATATATATATATATATATATATATATATATATATATATATATTTATATATATATATATATATATATATATATATATATATATATATATATATATATATATATATATATATATATATATATATATATATATTTCCTGTTCGTGTGTTTTGACAATTTTTTGTGTTTCTTAATTTACATATTTAAGAAAGCACTTTGTCTCATACCAAACCTTTTCAAAGAGTGTTCCTGAAATGTTTATTTCCGTTGAGCCTCGTATGTACAGCTAGCTGCTTGTGAAATGATGACGTCACAAATACTTTTTACTATATGAAAAAATCAGTGATGGAAAATAACAGAATATATACTGAAAAATCAGAGTACTATATTCTAAGATTTGAGAGAGAGAGAGAGAGAGAGAGAGAGAGAGAGAGAGAGAGAGAGAGAGAGAGAGAGAGAGAGAGAGAGAGAGAAGGATTGCACAAATATTTAGGATAGAGTGGGATTGTAAAAAGACTAGCAAGGGAGAGAGATATTGTAAAGAGAGAGAGAGAGAGAGAGAATGATTGTAAGAAGGACATGTAAAGCGAAGGTCTGTAAAGAATATAGGTGTGAAGGGGGAGTTTATGGGTTTTGTGGGTATATAAGGAGTGAAGGGAGGAAGGAGTGTCAGGGGTAGTTTTAGGGACTAGACCAAATATTTTTAAATCCCTAGATATAGGCGAGGAAGTGAAAAGGCCGGTAGGAGTTGAGGAAACGGATGTTATGGTTTTAAAAAGCTTTATTCAATTGAAAGGGAATAATATGGAGAATAGAAAGAGTATGTCGTACTCTTCCTTCTCCTCCTCTTCTTCTTCTTCTCTTCTATTTCCTCTGATTCCTCTTCTCTTCTTTTTCTTCTTCTCTATCTTCATTTTCTTCTTCTCTATCTTCATTTTCTTCTTCTTCTTTTGAAAATCGATTCGTCTTGACCTTTCTTTACGGCATACTTGTATGGTCGTCGACTTTACTGCTTCTAAGAGTAATAGTGGACAGTGGTTTTACTACTACTATAATAGCAACAACTATTATTATTATTACTACTACTACTACTACTATTACTAATAATAATAATTATAATAATTATAATAATTATAATAATAATAATAATAATAATAATAATAATAATAATAATAATAATAATAATGATAATGTATTTTTATTGGGTAAATATTTGTAAACTCTTCCATCCCTGCTCGTATAGGTTACAAGCATTTTCCTTTAATTTGTAAAACTTTAATTTGGCTATGAAAGAAAGTAAGCAAGTTCCCGAGTACCCACTATCCTCCATTGTTTTATTTTATTATTTATATAAGCTTTTGCATTCACCCTCACGTCTAGAGTTCTACCCCACTGTGAGACTTCATTTTAGGGAGACGTAGTAATGCTGACTTTAATATTGAAATAGATTCGGCTTATCAACCATGCACTAAAGAACCCCCCTCGTGGTTTTTATGCTGTGACTTGGGCAAGTCTCAAATAAAGATTTTGGCTTGGGGTCTCTGTTTCCCTGATCTCGTAAGCACTGAAGAGGTGACACATCCCTGTTCATTGTTGGTGACTCGCTCAACGTATAATCCTTTCTCTTCCTGGTCATAGTGTTATGGATGGTTGTTAGTGCCTGATGGTAATGGTTTGTGGACAATGGGTCACAAATTTTAATATAAAAGAAACCTTGGTATCTTGCCCAGAACTCTCAGGCACTAATGTCAACTTGTGCCTCATTAAGAATGCTAGCTGTCTTGTGAGATATTCTCCCGTTAGTGCTAAAATAAGGTACAGGCTCAACTGCAGTGTCCTTGGAAACCACATCTATACCTTGCCTTGATTGGTAGAGAAGTAAACCAAGTAGCCGCTCACACGACTGAGGCATTTGAGTCACCCATTTTGTTATAGATATACTTTGTGGTATCAGTTTCAGATGTTCCATTTGCGCACTGTAACGTCTATTGGAGATTCGGTGTTTTAAATCTTTAATATCTACTTATGTGTCTCTTGCTTGAATGTTATTTGCCGGCTCTAAAATCAGTTGCATGTAATTGTATTCTTCAAAGTGGATTGTCTTTGCTGGGATGATTAGTCCTAGACCTAATTTTGCTTGTGAGGTATCTCTCTCTCTCTCTCTCTCTCTCTCTCTCTCTCTCTCTCTCTCTCTCTCTCTCTCTCTCTCTCTCTCTCTCTCTCTCTCTCTCTCTCTCTCTCTCTCTCTCAGCGTCAGTGAGCATGTTTTTTTTTCGGGACTGGAATATATGTATTCCTTATACAGTACTTATTTCAAGTGATTATAACCAATCTTCAGTGTCAGTTATTGCTCTTGATCTATAGGCCCGCCGTTACTGTTATTACCATTATCGATGAATGTTCACTTTACTATTACTACTTCTACTACTACCACTGTTAGCAATAGATATTACCTATCAACTACTACAGTTACTACTTTTACAGAAATGACAATTGACTTAACTATTTATTTTTTATGAGTGTGACTCCGGGGCAGGTAGAAACTGCCCTCATCAATAAAGGCCCGGGCACGAGAAAATACCAAGACAAAGGAAAAGAAAAAGGTTAAGGACAAGGCAGAGAGGAGATAATGTCACACAAAGGAAAACAACAGACAGAAAAAAAATAGTCAAAGTACAGAGAACCCAGAGATATGGAGGACTAGGCTCTAAGATGACGATAGATCTGCTTTTTGAAGGATGAAAGGTCATAAGAATTAGGACAGACAGATATTTTTCACATTCTCCTAGGTTTATGTCTCTAAACCATTTTGAGAAGGCTTCACCAGCTTCACACATTGTGACATATTTTCCCGGGACTGCTGTGATTGAGCAGTTAAGCACCAATGGTCTGTGTCCTGAAAGGATTTGCGGCATGCAGGGCATATTGGGGATTCTCGGTAGCCCCATCAGTACTGCCATTTCTACTACTACTACTACTACTACTACTACTACTATCCCATTGTTTAGGCAAAAAAATAAGAATTACAGCGCCTTCTACTCTTGCACTGAAAGTTTGTCAGCAGACCTCTTCATCCCAAGACTGAGATAGAGCGAAGTATATCTGTTGCTTGTTGTGCTGTTTTTTTCTTTTTGTAAATATTAATGGAACGTGCTCAAAAGTGTAGTCGTGACCGAAAGCCTTCCTCACTTAATTTTTTGCTGAAGATTATTGGAATGGCCAGCTTCTTCTGTTGATTCTGTGGCCATCCTCGTAGAGAGGGTGGGATTTGGAGTCGTGTCTGAAGAAATTATTATTATGTTATTCTTGTTGTAATTATTATTATTATTATTATTATTATTATTATTATTATTATTGTTATTATTATTGTTATTATTATTATTATTATTATTATTATTATTATTATTATTATTATTATTATTATTAGTATTATTAGTATATTATTATTTTTATTCTTCTTCTTCTTCTTCTTCTTCTTCTTCTTCTTCTTCTTCTTCTTCTTCTTCTTCTTCTTCTTCTTCTTCTTCTTCTTCTTCTTCTTCTTCTTCTTCTTCTTCTTCTTCTTCTTCTTCTTCTTCTTCTTCTTCTTCTTCTTCTTCTTCTTCTTCTTCTTCTTCTTCTTCTTCTTCTTCTTCTTCTTCTTCTTCTTCTTCTTCTTCTTCTTCTTATTATTATTATTATTATTATTATTATTATTATTATTATTATTATTATTATTATTATTATTATTATTATTATTATTATTATTATTATTATTATTATTATTATTATTATTACTTTACCAAGTGGTTTAGTGTCAGATATACTCACTGTATTAATGAAAAATATTCTAAGGAAAAGTTAGAAGTTATATAAAAGGAAAATAAAAAAAATGAAAACCATGATATTAAACAAAGATACGATTATCAGCAAATAAAAACAGTATAAAATAGATAAATAGATATAAAGTAAAAAAAAAAAACTAGAACGATAGAAAGAGAAACAACAAATGAAACTGTGAGCGATAGAAAATATAAATATACTGAAGAAAAAATATAGAGAATAGGCAATTATTTTGATACGAAATATAAACCTACCTCTTTATTTAGTTATTTACGTAAACAACTATAACTATGGAACAACAAGATGGAGGCGCTGTTTGGTGAGTATTATTATTATTAATTATAGGATAATGCAGTGTATATATGCTTTTGAAGATTTCCTAAATTTATACTTCCTGCTATTGGGATTCGAACCTAGTGCCAGTAGAACAGAGATCTCAGCTTGGTGCGATGAGCCACAGAGGTCTTAAAAGAGAGCAAACTAGAACTTCTACTGAAGTCACTCAGATTTTCAGAGAATACAATTGTGCCTATTCTACAATCGCTTTACTTATCAAACACACACAGGATAGATATCAAAGTGCGGTCAAGGATCTTATCTTTATGAATCTAGATATACCCCCCATGCTGCAACCTGACCTTATCTTTGTAAAGACAATATTATATTTATAATTACTCCCCAGAGTGCACTACTATCCAGCCTGTATCAACTAAATATAAATTGACCATTTTGACCAATAAAGTAAGTCTTCTATTAGTCTTCAAATAGTAACCTCCTCGTTTCACTCCCACTTTGCTGCCACCTCACACATTGGTGACCCTTCAAAGTGACACATCGCTGCTTCTCCATACAAAATACAAAATATCCAATTCGTCGATGATCCATGTGGGATTGAATGACAAGTCTTGGGGTGAAAATTTGGAGGCTGGGTAGATTTTTGCCAAAGTTTACATGCACTTCTGTTGGTAAAATGGTTTACATGGATGTGAGCTTTGCATTTGTGTGTGATGGTGAATTACTTCAGCATTGATCAAGCACTGTTGGTGATGTCCATGCCAGTTCGCCCTCCAAGAGAAAGCCATACAAATAGGCCTCCCTAACCATTAGTCTGATGCCAGCTAGAGTCATTCCTCCGGAGATGCCAACTGTGCCATCCGACTCCAGTTAAAACTGATTTTCTGGATGCCAACGGGATTGAGATGGAGTCATTTGTCTCCAAGGACAACTCCTTACTACATGAGTAGACAGCTTCCTGATAAACTCAACCAACGAGGGTCTTGGCAGAGTCTCCTTGCCCCTCAGGATGTCTCCTTTGTCTTCATGACATCAGTTATGGCTGCATATTTGGACGCCTTCGTCTCCAAGACTGACGCCCTGTCACATGCGAAAATGTTCTCCTGCTGGTTTTGGCAGCTTTCACCTTTTCTTCCTTGTTGCAAACCACAGTAACATTGGATTCTGCTTCAGAGACAATATATCCGGGTCACAATTCCACCCTGATATAAAAATGCCCCACTCTCACTCTGTGGATGAAAACGACGTGGCTTTGGGTGCAGACTTCCTCACAAATTACCACTTCCTTGTGGACATCACCAACAGTGCTTGATCAACGCTGAAGTAATTCACCATCACACACAAATGCATAGCTCACATCCATGTTAACCATTTTACCAACAAAAGTGCATGTAAACTTTGGCAAAAATTTACCCAGCCTCCAAATTTTCACCCCAAGACTTGTCATTCAATCCCACATGGATCATCCACGAATTGCATATTTTGTATTTTGTATGATAATTTGTATTATATATCACGCACTCTATGTTCTATGTATAGTGTAAATGGAATTGTTCTTCTTTTCTCAAGTGGGAAGCTTCCTGTATCATTGCCTTTCTTATTGAACACATAAAGGATAAAAATCAAGCCTCGGTCAATGATCTTATCTTTATAAATCTAAAATTACCCCCATGCTACAACCCAACTTTATATTTATAAACATGATCGTATCATATGATTACCCCCCCCCCCCCCAAGAGTGCACTACGATGCAACCTGCATCATCTGAATATAAACTGACTATTTTGATCAATAAAGTAAGTCTTCTATTACTCTTTAAACTGCATCCTCCTTGTTTCACTTTTCCTTGTCGCCACCTTGTACTCCATCTGCTCTGGAATTTTTAACTTTCTCCAGATGGGTTGGCGACCAATACACATAATACTTTTCTTTATGAACCAAGGTTAATTAACTGATAGAACAGTTCGAATCTGGACAGTAGGAGGCAAAATATTAGGAAATATTAATTTGCATAATAACAGTTTCCTCTTCTATCAGTAATTAACCTCTGTTCATATTTAGAAACAGGCTTTAAAGTGTGTGCTGGTCATTGGTAGTTGGATATAGGTACAAATTAGAGTCGAAAGACGCAGTAGTGCTATTTTAATATGAGTGACTTCAGTAGCATTTCTAGTTCTCTTTCATATAAGACATCTGTGGCCTAGTGAAAAAAGTTGTTGACTGCTGTTCTACAGGTCTCAGATTTGAATCCCGACAGTAGGAGAGTAATAATAATAATAATAATAATAATAATAATAATAATAATAATAATAATAATAATAATAATAATAATAATAATAATTTATTATTATTATTATTATTATTATTATTATTATTATTATTTATTATTATTATTATTATTATTATTACAGCCAATTTAAAGAACTGTTCACTATAAATATGATAGATTTCTAGACATATATCCGATTTCTGAAGTAGCTCTCTCTCTCTCTCTCTCTCTCTCTCTCTCTCTCTCTCTCCCTCTCTCTCTCTCTCTCTCTCTCTCTCTCTCTCTCTCTCTCTCTCTCTCTCTCATCTCTCCTCTCTCTCTCTCTCTATATATATATATATATATATATATATATATATATATATATATATATATATATATATATATATATATATATATATATATATTATGAGTGTGACATCTGAGCAGGCGAGAAAATTCCCCTCATAAGGCCTGGGCTCTTAAGAAATCATTAAGATGAAGAAAAGGTATAAGTTTAAGGACAAGACAGAAATAAGGGAATGATGCATAATAGAAAAGGACATGTTGAAGATAGTCAGAAACTGTGTCTTGGAGGAAATCAATTTAACTATATTTTGGGTGCCTCACTCAGATGCTTTCTGTAAATTGGAGTTGAGAGTTAAAGAAAGACATACTAGATTGATTACAAATGGCTGATGAAATTTGTGAAGAGAAGGATAGACCCTTTGGTAAAGGCATGGAGAAGAGATAAGGATGAGGACTGGAGAATATTGTTGATTTAGAGAAGGAACAGATTAGGTGAAAGAACAGCCCTACTGAACATCCCTGGTAACAGGGAATTATCTAGATGAGTGCTGTGAATAGTCACAGATATAAGACGGTCACAAAGAAAACTGCAATTCAGAGAACAGAGAGAGCCTTGTGCCACAGTCTGTCAAAACCTGATAGATATCAAGGGCAATGCCAAATGATTCTCCATAATCAATACAATAAAGACGGTAAATTTCGTTAGTTTAAAAGACATTTAGTGCTCTAGGGAGGAGAATCAGATAATGAGATAGTCAGGAATTGTATCTTAGAGGCATTGAATTTAATTAAATTTTAGGTGCTCCACTTTGATACTCTCTGTAAATTGGAGTTGAGAATTGAGGAATGAGTAATACGAGACTGGTTAAAAACAGCAGGTGAAATTAGTGAAAGAGAGCAGAGGAACAATGAAGGGTAGAATTATTGGCAACGACATGAAGATGAAAGGAAGATGGGGACTGGTTGTTAATGAATAGAGTGAGCATGATGAGTGAAAGAATAGAGCCCTATAGATCACCAATGGTAACTGGGAATGAGGTAGATGTTGAGTTGTCAAAAACCACAGATAAAAAAAAATCAGAAATAACACTGGAAATCAGAAAACAGAGAAAAATTGGTAAAGCCATATGCAGGGAACTTGGCCATCAGAGCCTTTAGGCACAGTATGTCAAAAGCCTTAGAGATATCAAGGGGAACGACAAAGGATTCCCCCATCGTTCCTCTGAGAAGATGACCATACATGAGCAAGATAGGACAGGAGGTCAGTAGTGGATCTTGCCTTGCAGAATCTATACTGGCGATTGAAAATATGGAAGTTAATATCAAGATGACTCAAGAAGTGAGAATTGCGCAAAGTACAAATATTTTAGAGATAGCAGAGGCTAAGGCAATAGGTTGGTAGTAGCCAGGAAGAGAGTGGTCACCCTTCCTAGGAACAGGCTGAACTAGAACATGCTTCCAAAATGAAGAATAGATACTGGTTGAGAGAATAAGGCAAAAAAGACTGCAAAACATTGGAGCCTTTTCGTCTACACACTCCTTAAGGAACATTGCAGGGATACCAGTAGGTACGGATGCCTTGTTTGTCGTTAGAGAGCAAAGAATCTTATGAACTTGGCTTGAAGAAGGAATAAGTGGGCCATAGGGTTAGAGAGGGGTAAAGTACAAGAAACAGGTAACCTGGAATTGCTAACAGAATAGTTGGCAGAAAAATGAGACCCAAAAAGAGTGGCTTTTTAGCGGAAGAGCAAGCTACAAAGCTGTCAGAACGAATGAGAGGGGAAAGCTTGAATTACAGAAGTTTTTGGAGAGCTTTTGGCTAAGAACCAGGAACATATATCAGTGGGAGAGGAGTTAACATTATCAATTTTCCTTCTTAAAAAGGAAGCTGTAGACTTGCACATCTGAGCAGCGCAGCGATTCATTCCTGTAATAAAAGCACAGCTAGCTAAATCTGGAGGAGAGGCTTGGTATGACCAGTATACTCAATCCCTGGCCTGAATAGCCAATCAAACAAGGAATTAGGGGGAGAAAAAGTTTTCATAGAGGAAGAGATAAATGCCTTCATTCCCGAAGTTATGATCCCGGTAACTTTTAGGGCTACTTGATCAGGGTTGCGAATCCAAAAGCAGTGGTCATTCAGTTGAAAGTCAGAGAGAAGGTTACACAAATCATTGCATTGGGTAAGCTTGAAGTGCCAAAAGTGGCACTGAGTAAGATGGACTGATGAAGGGAGAGCAAAGACAGAAGAGATTAAGATCAAAGAGTAATTATATTTACCAAGAGGGGAAAGTACAGAGTATGAATAGTTCAAAGGATTAGAAGTAAAGAATAGGTCAAGAGTGTTAGTTGCATGTTCGTGGCAATAGTGATCACAAGTAGGATGTTTGATACTCTACTCCAGATCCTAAGTAGTAGAGAAAGAGAGGGCCTCACTTCCTCGCACATCTGTGTCCAATAAGGAGAACTTCAGCATGTGGATGAGAAGATAACAAGGACTCTTGGCAAGAGGACAGATCTCATAAAAGAACACAATGTCAGTTGAATTAGGGGAGAGTAGCAGAAGCAGAGAAATAGAGTGGTAGTGGAGAGATAGATTTTCAGCCAGAAAATGTAAAGGTTAGGAGATTCAAGGCCCACATGCCTTGCAATGAGAGTGATAGCACTACAGTAGGCACAGACCCCATCTTTGGAATGGTAAAGAGAATACAGCAGTACTATATTTGAAGGTCTTTTGGACTTAGATAAGACTTTCCAGGATAGCCTGATGTTAAGTCTTCCTTCAGTTACAGTTCTTTTCTGTGTCTGCATTATACACCGAATATTTTAGATATTTGTTACACCTCTTTTACTATCCCTTTACATCTGACAAGTCACAGCACTCTCCGTGTCTGTTTCTATTTACTCAATGTTTTCTTCATCCCCAGGCCTGATGAGAGCTGGTTTTATTTTATTTTTTTTTCATCCTGGTGTCACACTCATTAAAAAAAAGGGTTATAGTGAGAAATTTGAAATGAGTTATGGGATTCACAGCTAAATATCTGAATTTCAGAAAAAAGGAGGAGGTTTGGGAAGATTTTTTTGTATTGTGACTCTAGGAGAGGCCAGAAAAAAAATACCCTCATCGAGCCTGGGCACGAAGAAAACATAAAGAGAAATAGAGGTGGGGAGCATTGTGACTTGTCAGATGTGAAGGCATAATAAGACATGTAACGAATATCCAAGAATATTCGGTGTTGATGTAGGCATAGAAAGAGAACCGTAACTGAATGAAGACTTAACATCGAACTGTCATGGACAGTCTTATTTAAATCCACATGACCCTTCAGCTGTAGTATCGCAACGGGCAGTTGATGCCATGAGTCAACCTACTACGTGTAAAATGTACCCAAGTACTGTTTCACAAACGAAAGATTGGAGTTCAGACCACGGATATTAGAAAAGTGAAAATGAAAGATGCAGATCTCTCAGGCTGTGCAAGGTTAAGGGCAATATCATTACTTCCACCAAGTGTGTCCACCTTCACACCAATAGTGGAGTCAGCAAGTTCCTCTGAGATGTTTAGCACTCCTCTATGCCAGGTACTGGGGGCCTTAAGCTGTACACCTTCCATATTGGTAGTAAAAATGAAAAATAAATAACGAAGCAAAACAGAGATGAGTAGTGTTGCAGTTTGTCAAATGAAATGGGATGGTAAAAGTTGTGTAATGAATACGCCAGGATAAACAATATAGATATATGCATAGGGAAAGAGCCGTGACTGAAGAAACACTTAGCATGGAGCTGCCTTGGCCATTTCCAGTTAAGTCTGTCGCAATGTGCGACTGGTGCCATGGACCAACCTGCTAATATATATATATATATATATATATATATATATATTATATATATATATATATATATATATATATATTCCCCCTGAGGGAGGGGGTGAGAATATTTCCTCCGTGTTTCCCTGCGTGTCGTAAAAGTCGACTAAATGGGGCGTAACGAGGGGGCTGGGAATCCCCTCCTCTGCATTTTCTTTTCCCAAAGAGTCAGGGTATTTTCTTTGACTCAGCCACCTCCCTTATAAGGGGGAATATGGGTTTGGTATATATATATATATATATATATATATATATATATATATATATATATATATATATATATATACACACACACACTTTTTCTCCTCCTAATCCTTGGTTTGACCATGCCTCCTTCAATGCTATTCAGTCCAGGGTTGGGCATACCAGTTGTACCAAGCCTCTCCTTCTGCCTTAGCCTGCTCTACTTTTATTATTAATAGCAATTGCTGCACTGCTCAGATTTATAGGTGCAAAGCTTTCTTTTTAAGTAGGAAAATTGATGACCTCAACTCCTCTCTCACTGATAAATGGCTTTGGTCCTTAACCTAAAAGCTCTCCAAAAATTTCTGTAACTCAAGCTTTCCCCCTTTCATTCGTCCTGATGGTTCTGTAGCTTGTTCTGCAATTAACAAAGCCAATCTCTTTGGCTCTCAGCTCTCAGTAACTCTCCCAAAAGCATTTCCAGCAAGTTTTACCCCTGTACTCTACCCTGTACTAGCCTGTTGGCTAGTACAGTGGTAACGGGCTGGCTTCGCATTCACGAGGTCGAAAGATCGGTTCCCGTCCAAGACCGAGAGTTTAAGCTGTTTACTGGCAGGAACTGCTGTGGTTGGACACCACAGTGGGGGGTTGGGGCTTGCCCTGGCTGACGAATACCCATTGTATTGAAATGGAAATAAAGTTTTTTTGTTTGTTTGTTTGTTTGTTCGATCTCGTGCATGTATGATCATCTTCTCTGAAGAAATATTGGGAATCCTTTGCTGCTGCCCTTGATATCTCTAAAGTTTTTGGCAGAATGTGGCATAAGGCTCTGTTGGCTAAATTTCTTGCTTATGGCTTTAACCCTGCACCTTGTTCTCTGACTTCCAGTTTTCTTTCTGACTATTTTGTATCTGTGGTTGTTGACGGCGCAGCATCTAGCTTATTCCCAGCTACCAGAGGTGCTCCACAAGGCTTTGTTCTTTCACCTACTCTTTTCTTTTTCCATCAACGCTCGTATCCAGTCCTCATTTTCCTCACTTCTTCATGCCTTTGCCAGTGATTCTACTCCTTATAGTTCGTATATTTTCTCTCCCTAACCATCATGTGATACTCGTTTTAGTCTTGTATCACTCTCTCTTCAACTCTCAAGTCCTATTAACAGTGAGTACATGTGTGTGGAACACTAATTTAGTTAAATGTATTTCCTTTAAAAAACACAGTTTCTGCCTATCTATTTGTTTTCTTCTCCTCCTGATAGCCTTATTGTCTTCAAAAGCAGCAAATTCAACCTCTTAATTATATCAACATCTTAGGAATTTAGATAGCCTCTAAACTGTCTTGGAGGAATCACATAATCTAAATTTCTGAAGCAGCATCTAAAATATTGGGAGTTCTTCTTTATTTCGTCATATTGTTCTCTTCTCAGTTGCTTAAATTCTATAAAAGCCTTATCAATTCCAACTTATAATACTACTTTCATATCTGGGGTGTTTTTTCCTATACTTATCTCCTTGATATGATTGAATCTACGGCAGTCAGACTCATCAGTGACCCTTCTCTTACTTCTGATCTAGATTCTCTTTATCTCAGCCATAAGGTATCAACCCTTTCTCTTCTCTATCGTTACTACTTTCATGACTGCTCTGAAAGGATGGCAAGGTGTAACCCTTCCCCACTGCCGAGGCCATGTAATACTCGCCAAGCGGCCTTGGCTGACTGGTACTCTGTGGAGATTTATAGCTCACAAATTGGTTGGTTCAGTAACTGTCTTCTCTTCCACAGCCAGACTCTGGAACTCTTACTCCTTTTGTTTTACCTAACTTCTATAACCTGTCTTCCTTCAAAAAGCGGATATATCCTCATCTCATGGCATAATCCTGCCATATTTCTAAGTTTTCATTATTTCGACTATTCTCTCAGCCTGTCCTTTTCCTTTTCTTTATCATTTTTTTTATTTCTGCCTTTTCCGCGTTTTAATGTTTCTTGGTGCTAGGGCCTGATAAGGGCAATTTTTTTGCTTGTTCTAGTGTCACACTCATAAATCACACACACACACACACACACACACACACACACACACACACACACACACACACACACACACACACACACACACACACACACACACACACACACACACACACACACATATATATATATATATATATATATATATATATATATATATATATATATATATATATATATATAATATTTTTTTTATGAGCGTGACACCGGGACAGGCAAAATATTACCCTCATTAGTAAAGGCCCGGGCACGAGAAAACATTAAGATGAAGGAAAAGAAAAAGGTCATGGACAAGGCAGAGATGAGGTAATGATGCACAAACGAAAAGGACACACTGAAAAAATAGTCACTGTACTGAGAAACTAGAGATCTGGTGGATTAGGCCCTGAGCTGACGATAGATCCGCTTTTTGAAGGAAGATAGGTTATAAGAATTTGGAAAGATTGAAGGAGGAAGAGAGTTCCAGAGTCTGGAGGTAGATGGGAAGAAGCAGTTGCTGCACTGACCGATCCGCGAGCTTCAAATCTCCACACAGTACTTGTGAGACGAGGCCGCTTAGCGAGTGTTACGCTGCCTCAGCAATGGGAGAGGGATGCAACTCGCCAACTCTTCAGAGCAGCGATGGAAATAGTAGCGATAGAAAAGAGAAAGGGATGATACCTTACAGCAAAGAAAAAGAGAATCCAGATTAGAAGTAAGAAGAGGATCATTAATGAGTTTGATTGCTTTAGATTCAACCCTATCAAGGAGATATGTATAAGAAGAAGCACCCCAGATGTGTGAGAAGTATTCTAAGCAGGGACGGATAACGCCTGTCTAGATTTTAAGTAACTGTAAAGAGGAAAAGTAATGACGAAAACGAAACAGAACTCTCAATTTTTTGGATGCAGATTTAGAAATTTGGGTTATTTGATTCCTCCAAGACAAGTTAGAGGCTATATATATATATATATATATATATATATATATATATATATATATATATATATATATATATATATATATATATATATATATATATATATATATATAGTAAGGAAGCCCATCAGTGAAACAAAACTTATAAAACAATGCTATATTTCGGATCCTAAACTGGATCCCTTCTCAAGCGCAAGGGATCCAGTTAGGATCCGAAATATAGCATTGTTTTATAAGTTTTGTTTCACTGATGGGCTTCCTTACTATTTTGTGCTGTATGCTAACAGTTTGTACTTATATATATATATATATATATATATATATATATATATATATATATATATATATATATATATATATATATATATATATATATATATATATATATATATACGCACACACACAACCCTTGATATTCAGAGATTGTTGATGAGGGTGGCTTCGTCTTTCAAGGGAATAAGAATGTATTTTTCTTTTCTTTTCCTTTTTTTCCTTCCTTCAGGAGAAAAAAAATCATGCTTGGATGGGAAGGAGGAGGAGGGGGAATCGAACTATGACCATTTCAGAGTGCATAAATATGAAGTTGTGTTTCTGATCGTTATTTTTTAATATGTTATGGTTTTGTAGGTTTAGTTTTCTTGGATTTGGTTTGTGTGTGTGTTTTTTTTTTTGGCTGGGTTTTTCTTTTATAAAGATAGAAACATCTCTTTCATGTATGTTATTATTATTATTATTATTATTATTATTATTATTATTATTATTATTATTATTATTATTATTATTATTGTTATTATTATTATTATTATTGTTATTATTATTATTATTATTATTATTATAGAGGGAAGAAAATGTGGGAGGGAAACAGTGATAATGGAAGAGTAATTAAAAGGACAAGAATAGCTTTGGAAAAAGGAGACAGGAAAGAGAGAGGAGAAAGTATCGGAGAGGAAAATAATAAGAAGAAAAGTAGGAAGAAAAATGCATGGATGGGTAGAATATGAAAAAGGAGGAAAGGAGGAGGAGGAGAGAAAATAAAAGAATGAGAAGAAGAAGAAGAAGAATAGAATAGAATAGAATAAAGACGAAGATAATATTAGGAGGAGGAGCTGGAGGACATAGAAGAGGAGAGGAGGAAATAAAGAGAGACGAGTTGACGAAGAGAAGAGGAGGAGGAGGAGAAATGAAAAGAGAAGAGAGGAGGAAGACAAAAACTTGAGAAGAGGGAAAGACGAGAATAGGCGAGGTAGGAGACATGAAAAGAGAGGAGAGGAAAGGAGGAGGAGGAGAAAGAGGAAGAGGAGGATGAGTCTTCCATTGAACTGCCCATCTGGCAAAATAGGTAAGACATATATTGCCGGGGTTGTCATGGAATTGCAAAATAAGACGCCACTCTTGTCCCGCAGATATGCAACCCACCTGAAAATATTTATGGATTGCCTGTTTTCAGCTTTTGTGTATGTATTTATGTGTGCATGTGCATATGCGTGTGTGTATGTGGGGGTTTTAGGCGCAATTATATCGTGTGTAATTTTTACCCAAAATTTTGACGCCATAATTAGAACAATTATTTTTCCTCTCTCTCCTCTCTCTCTCTCTCTCTCTCTCTCTCTCTCTCTCTCTCTCTCTCTCTCTCTCTCTCTCTCTCTCTCTCTCTCTCCCTCTCTCTCTCTCTCTCTCTCTCTCTCTCTCTCTCTCTCTCTCTGTCTCTCTCTATTTTTACCTCCTCCCCTTAAATAAATAATAGTAATTGATTTGTGTTTGAAGCGTGCACACGCTCATGCAATCACGCACACGCACTCACGCATTGAGAATGCAAATACAGTGACATTCTTTCTCACCTATTTTTGGCTGCATAGTAGAAACTTCTGTCAGTTCAGCACATACAGTGAGTACATCATTATTCATCCCATAAGAAATAAATAATGGATATCCCCGTCTTCCAGACGAGTGTTTTTTTTTTTATGATTGTGACACCAGGACGGACAAAAAAATAAAATAAAATAAAACAGCCCCTACCGAGCCTGGGCACGAAGAATACATAAAGAGAAACAAAAATGGAGAGCGTAATGACTTGTTAGAAGTGAAGGGATAATAAGAGGTGTATAATGAATATCCAAGAATATTCAGTGTTGATGTAGGCATAAAATATAACCGTAACTGAAGGAAGACTTAACATCGAACTGTCCTGGACAGTCCTATTCAGGTTTAAAAATCCTTTAGGTGTAGTATCGCAACGGACGGCTGGTGCCATGGGCCAACCTACTACATGTTGTTCATTGTCTTCAGTATATAATAAACATGTATTTATTTCAGCAGTGCCAGTATATTCTCTAAGCAATGCCATTTTACTTCCTATATAAAATCCCGAAAGAAAATGTAGTGTAATCCCTCCTCTCCAAGTCAGGCATTTATTCCATGTATTGCAAGATACTTTTCCTATTTTTATGACTGTATAAATTCCTCAATAATAAGCACTCTAATTCATCTCCAAGTCAGGCGTTGTATATTTCTGTGTATAATATGTGTATATGTATATGCACATATTATTTTTTCATCATTATTGTGTTTATTCTTATCATAATTTCCCCTTCAATAAGCACTGCCATTCCCTGTCTCCAAGTCAAGCATTCAATATCATTTATGCCATAATAATATTTCATCCATCTCTCTTGTGATTGGTTCGTTGCCCAGCGTGTTAACGATCCAAAACTCGTAACAGCCACATCTTATATCTCATCTCGAAGGTCCTAACATCGTTAGACAGTAGTAGCGTCTTATTATTATTATTATTATTATTATTATTATTAGTAGTAGTAGTAGTAGTAGTAGTAGTAGTAGTAGTGGTATTATTATTATTATTATTATTATTATTATTATTATTATTGAATGTAGTAGTAGTAGTAGTATTAAGTGGTAAATACTGTTTACAATACAATTTGTGCTTCTTCCCCGGCCATTTCCCCGTACCTCACCCCCAGCGATGGATATATGGTTACACCCATATTCTCCCCCTGGGTCTCCTTCCCCCTTCTCCTGGCTTTCCCGTATCCATGGATTTCTTGTTTTTACATTATGGAAAGAAGCCAGAAATACCCTTCCCCCCCCCCAGGTCGTGATAGGATCATGAAAATAGAGAGAGAGAGAGAGAGAGAGAGAGAGAGAGAGAGAGAGAGAGAGAGAGAGAGAGAGAGAGAGAGAGAGAGAGAGAGAGAGAGAGAGAGAGAATATATATATGGTAAGGAAACCCATCAGTGAAACAACATATTGAAAAAATAATGCTATATTTCGGGTCCTAACTGGATCCCTTCTTAAGGACACACACACACACACACACACACACACACACACACACACACACACACACACACACACACACACACACACACACACACACACACACACGCACGCACGCACGCACGCACGCACGCACGCACGCACGCACGCACGCACGCACGCAGGCAGGCAGGCAGGCAGGCAGGCAGGCAGGCAGGCAGGCAGACAGACAGACAGACAGACAGACAGACAGACAGACAGACAGATAGATAGATAGATAGATAGATAGATAGATAGATATCTTATACAGTTTTTGTAACTTATTATGTAAAGAGTACTGAGTTGACGCCGTTCCTTAAGATCGCTACTCTTTATTGCCAAACTGACATAGAAAATCTTATAACCGACTGAGTTTTAAGGAGAGAGAGAGAGAGAAAGAGAGAGAGAGAGAGAGAGAGAGAGAGAGAGAGAGAGAGAGAGAGAGAGAGAGAGAGAGAGAGAGAGAGAGAGAGAGAGAGAGAGATTATTTTTATGAGCTAGATGTCATAACTGACGATGAGAATCTGTCGAAGAATTTCTTCATGAGCAGCCGTATGGAATTGAACCCGGGATGTGAACCAGACCCGTATGCACTGAACTTTGAAGGATGGAATATTGCTAACAGAAAGGAACACTTCAGAACATAGAAAGAGACGGAAGAAGAATAAATCATATATGGCAAACAGTAAAACAACGTAGGAGTGAGTATAGTGATCAATAGAATGTAGCAGTCAGTACAGAAGCTGTATACCACTCACTATAGCAATCTATTTACCAGTCGATAGAAGCTTTATTGCTATTATTATATAAACCATTATGGCGTCAATACAGCAATAATTTTTGTTGTCAGTATAGTAATCTCTATCAGAAGCTATAGATTTATACAAGCAATCGATATAGCCATCTCCATTAGAAGCAGCATAGTAATTAGTATAGCTACTACTCTTGCAATCAGTGTTGAATGAGTATACAAAATATATAGCAGCCAATATATCATTAAGTTTAGCTGTCTATATAGCATGCAGTACGGCAATGCATATAAAAGAAGCAATCAATATATCTCTCATTATAGTTATCAATATAGGAGTCAGTATAGCTTTCACTATAGAATTAATATAGCAATGAGTGTAACTACCTTCAGTATTTACTATAAAATCAATATAACAATCAGTATAGCATTAATATGTTACCGAGTAGATCTCTAAAAAAATTTAATCAACATTGAATAATTACACGGGTCATTATAGCACTTATCAGAGCAGTTCTAATGTATACATATATAATGGCTGCAATCTCTCTTGTAAAAGAGATGGTCGAGTCAAAGCACACATATTCACTCAAAGCTAATATATCTTGATCGCCCCTCTTAGATTTTGGGGGATTAAGGGCTACCACAGTTCCACCCCACACCACACTGCTTTGACCAGCCATAGGGTAATTGGCATAGTAATTGGTTTACCTGCAACGCCTCATTTCATGTCAGTCTCCCCCTACAACCACATGTACTAGTTTATCATACTTGCAGGTCAAAAAATATCTTTACCCTTCAGTATCTAATCACAATCTTTCTTCACTCGTTCCAACTCTTGTACTCGCATTTTCCCAAACACTGACATACCACATGCATCCATTCTCCTTTCACCCCTTGCATCAATCTCATTGTAGGTCTTTATATTTTCCTTACTCCAATTTACCTTTGTTCTCCACACTCTCTTTACTCGTCACTTATCTTTCATTCTTCCCATGTGCCCAAAACATCTCAACACATATTCTAGCTTATCTGACACACCTTTTTTCAACATCCATTCTCTACCTCACTTCCTCAAATCTCACTTTGGCAATAGTGGACGCACCACTCATAATATTCAGACACCTTATCTCCATTACGCTCAACTTGATCTTTTCAGCCTCTTTTGCATTCCAAGTCTCTGCTCCATATAATGCCATAGGTAAAATCACTCCTTTATTTATCCTTCTCTTTGTATTCATTTCCAAGTACCCATTTTTCATCACATTTTTCATTTGCCATAGACATTTACTCACTTCTTTCACTCTGTGATTTTACTCCACTTCCACACGTCCCTTTATGCCACATGCAACACCAAATCCTTAAAACTTTCAACTTCCTCTGGTATATCCCCAGTCTTTTTCACATTCATTCTAACTACATCAACATTCCTTGTACATATCATGACCTTGATTTTACAAACCAACTTCCTTCTCTCACATACCCATACATGCTCCGTCACCAAATGCTTCAGTTACTCTTCAGTGTCAGCCACTAGTGCTGTGTCATCTGCTGCATCTTTTGAATTTAAATTCTCTCACGACGCAACTGTGCACATTCAGATACTCATTTACTAGGGTTCTGGCTGTATTTCTCCTACCAGAATCCTTCTGTGTGCTTTAATTCTTTGCAGGAGAAAAATTCTAATAGCAATCAGTATACCTCGTGAGTATTACACTTTGTATAACAATTAGTATATATATCTGTTAAAGTTCAGTATAACAGTTAATATGTCTTTTAAAATGGCATGCAGTATAACATTGTATAACGAGCAACATATAAATTTGTATAGCAATTCATATAGCAATCAATATATCTGTCTGTATAGCACTCAGTATAAAAAAAACTGATAGCCATCAGTATGTGTCAATATAGCAATGAGCAGCAATCAATATGGAAGCACTGCAAATATTAATATAGAAGCTAAATAGCAACCAATATTGCTGTTGATATATTCATCAATATAGAATCAATACAGCATGCAGTAGAGAATCAATATAGCAATCAATAAAGCTATGGATATAGTATCAACATAGCAACCACTCCTCAGCAGCAAGCTTAATAATATATTGCCTAGCTCCATTTTAAGAGACCGTGAAATATACTTTGAAATGTAAAAATATATTAACATATGACTCTGTTTAAGGTATTTTATCTTAAGTTTTATGAATATTAAGTTTTAAAATTATCAGTATGAAGCAGCTTATCTATCTCATCATATATTAATGTGAAAATCTATTTTTATTATTTTATCATCAAATTATTAATATTAAGCTACTTATGTATCTAATCAAATATTTGGATATCGACTCTTATCTATAATGCCTAAAAAAATTTGCCCTTTAGAAAGAGAGTTAATAATAATAATAATAATAATAATAATAATAATAATAATAGTAATAATATCTTATATATATATATATATATATATATATATATATATATATATATATATATATATATATATATATATATATATATATATATATAGTCCCATTTCCCCTTGTAAGAGAGTGGGCAAGCCAAGAAACACACATTCACCACGATCAACACACACCTCAACAACTCCTCTTAGCTCCTTGGGCATAAAGGGTTGCCACATTTCCCCCCTCCCACCCAGATTCATTCACCCACAAGGTAGGCAGACAAGGATCTTTTACACTGAGACCCGATAGCCGCATCTTGTTTATATATATATATATATATATATATATATATATATATATATATATATATATATATATATATATATATATATATATATATATATATGGGACCACTGCAGTGAAATGCTTGACTCAGGAGGTGACGGACTCACGCCCGTGCTACTGTGGGATATATAGGAAGAACATCCAGGTTTATTTCCCAAGCTTCATATCCGTCTGTGTCTACCTAAAATTGTGACTAATAATGTCACATAAAATGTAAAAAAAATATCAAACATACATGTTTCATGTAGGTGAATACATTAAATATATTTTGCCCATGCTTCAGCTCGAACCAAGGACACCCAATTAGTGTGCTAAGATACTACCCGTTACACTGCCAAAGGTGAAAGAGAAGAAACAAATCTTTCAGGTAATTGCTTAGCTAGGGAGCGGTTAGATCCCTGAATACTTATGTTCATTTTACTGAATCTTCCCAACTGCACTCGTGGTTTGTTTTCTCGTTTTTTTTTTCAAATCCCATGCTTAATAGAAATTAACAGTGATCGAATAAACACTTTCCATATGTGAAAGCGTGAAGCATATTTTCTCCCACCTGGGATTCGATCGTAGGACACAATCACTGTACCAGAGTACTGCCATCGTTGGTGTTATTGGTTGCACCTTGGCACACTGATTATATGTCCTAGGTTCGAAGAAATAGGCGAAGTATGTTTTGTGTTTTCACATATAGCAAAGTGTTTATTTGATCATTGTTAAAATCTATTAAGCAAAGGATTTGAATTAAATGCGAAAATAAACCAGTAGTAAGGTTGAGAAGAAACAGTAAAATGAACATAATGTTCTAGTGGAATGTGTCAGTTCCCTAACTTAGCATTTAGCTGAGAGGTTTCTTTCTTCTCTTATGCCTTCGGCGATGTAGTTGGTAGCGCCTTGGCACCGGATTATGTGTCTTAGATTCGAATATCGGCTAGTGTTTCATATATATATATATATATATATATATATATATATATATATATATATATATATATATATATATATATGTGTGTGTGTGTGTGTGTGTGTGTGTGTGTGTGTGTGTGTGTGTATGTGTGTGTGTGTGTATGAACGTATACATGGACGTAAGTATGTATGTATGTGTGTGCATGTATGCATATATATATTCCATTGTGATAAAGGATTTTAGAATTGGCATCCAAATTTTCATTTCCTTTGAAGTAGTGCCAGCCTTTCTGGCACCATTGTTATTGTCACGTGTGTTCCATTACTTTTTATTACATTTGGAGGAGTATTTTTTTACTCTTACCGGTTTTTTTTTCTTTTTTTTCAGCATTTTGCAGTCAATATATTGATTTCGTTCTCTCTCTCTCTCTCTCTCTCTCTCTCTCTCTCTCTCTCTCTCTCTCTCTCTCTCTCTCTCTCTCTCTCTCTCTCTATCTATCTATCTATCTATCTTTCTATCTATCTATCTATATATCTATCTAATTATCTATATATCTATCTATCTATCTGTCTATCTTTTTATCTGTCTATCTTTCTGTCTGTCTATCTATCTATCTATCTCTTTCAGCTGGAAAAATAAAAATAATCTCTCTCCTTTTGATCTCACGAAAGTTAGTGCAGCCTTGCCCTGAGAATTTCAACAGGTTCTCTCACGACTCATTGATAATAGATTAATATAAAACTCTCATGAGGGCCATATTTTTGTCCACTGTTCTTTCACTGTTAATGAGATTAATGGGGCAGAACTTTCGAGAGGTTGAGATCGTGCATTCACTCTTTTGCTAATAAAATAGCATTTGCACTCTTCAAAGACTAAAACTTGTGTACATTCCTACAGAGTTAGGTAACAAGGGTCTCTCATAAGGGTTAACGTTGTGTCCACGCAAGGAGATTGAACCCATATGCATGAAATAATTCTTCAAACCTCAAGAATTAAAGTACCAGAATACTCTCATGATAGTAAAAGCTGAGTCCATTCATAGAGAGTAAATAAACAATGGATTTAATTAACAAAAATGGTGACCATTCTTTGCGAGTAAAGTAGCGCCGAACTCTCATGACAGTAAGGCGTATATATGTGCAAGCTGCTGCTGACACTTTGCATATTCTAGTTTTTAATACAATCATACTATGTGTGATATTTTTTATTTATTGATTTATTTTGGTTTATTTATATGTTTAGAAAGAATAGCTTTATTTCTGATAAATATATTCCATTTTCAGAATTCTGTATATCACTTTCAATATGCCATATGCCATTTTTAGTATTCCGTATGCCTTTTAAGATTCCTATATTCGATATTCCATATTCGTATTCTGCTTTCAGTATTCTGTATTCCATTTGCAGTATGTCTTAAATTATATCTTGTATTCCATTTGCAATATGCCATATTCGATTTTCAGAATTCGCGATTCCATTATCATTATTCTATTTTCAGAATTGTGTTTTCCGTTTTCATGGGTCCAAAAATTCATTTTATATGCTGTATTCCATTTTGAGAATTCCTTATTCCGTGTTAGGAAATTCCAAATTAATCTTTCAAGTTCCCTTGTTCCATTTTTAGAATTCCGTATTCGATTTTCTCTGACTAAATGGAAATTCCCTAAATTAGGAAAAGGAAAAATGTGTTTCTTTTGCAAGTTCCCATTTCCTTCTTTCATGTTTACAGACAGGGCATATAAGTCCCTTGTTTTCTTGCCTCTGAATATATTGATTCTTAAGTTTTGCGTGTTTGTTTGTGTTTGTGTGTGTGTATGTGTCATTCGATGTTTTGCAGACTGTGTTTATGTATATATATCTTGATATATATGCTTGTACTTTGTGTATTTGCATCAATTTGTGTATGTGATTTATGTAGGTTTGTGTGTATCTATAGATTTGTGTGAAAATATGGAGGTTTGTAATACTGTTTTAATATTAGAATCTTAAGAACTAAATCTTGATGGCGGCTTCTATAACAAAAGTCACTAATAACCAAGTTTTAATGCTAAACTTAGCAATAATAATAATAATAATAATAATAATAATAATAATAATAATAATAATAATAATAATAATAATAATAAAAATAGTAATAATAATAATAGTTCTAGTAATATTTCAATATTATATCATATATATATGATTCGTAATACAAGCTTTAACAAACTCCTTATTTGAGAGTCAATAACAAAATAACCTCTTCACCAACAAAATATATCATTGAAAGATCCATCGATATATCTATTGCATACTTTATGATGTTTATTGAATTATATTACTTTACATTGACTGTTATTGCTTCAGGCAATTAGAGGTGGTTTACTCAGTCACACTCCTTTGAGTTTCATCATATTAGAGCCACCTATTTTTACTTCTTTTCTTTTTTATTCTTCTGCTCTTACAAGAAGAAGAAGAAGAAGAAGAAGAAGAAGAAGAAGAAGAAGAAGAAGAAGAAGAAGAAGAAGAAGTTTTAATTCGCTTAAATAACACTGTACTAATTGCTTTAAGAAAGTATTACATAAATAGACGATGGAGATGAAGATCTCACCCTTAAGATTTCTAAAGTAGAGCATAGACTTAGAGAACACCTTATGAAGATGAATAATTCCAGAATGCAAAGGAAATTATACTGCTAAAGCACATTTGAAGGGATGTGTTTAAAAAAGAAAAGAAAAAAAAACACAGGTTTTTACTAAGATGAAAAACCTCGTTAGCCTAACTCTAAAGTCAGATGGATAACTCTATGAAACACCTTTTGAGTATGATTAACCAATGTAAACTCACTGTAAAACTAGCTGTTAGTCCAGGAAACGGTTTGCAATGATAATTACCCACATAAAACATTGTTAATGAAATATGTATCCAGTAAACATCTTGTAAATATGAATTACCCTTTAATACACTTTGTCAGTTTATATTATACCCCCAGGAACCCTTATAATGGTCAATAACCCATGAAACACTTTGTAAGATTACTAACCCCCAAAATACTTGCTAAATATGATAATCCCAGGATACACCTTGTAATGATGCATAACCCCGTATTCAAAGCCATGATATGATGATTTACTCCATGTAATTTTCATCATCAAAGATGCCTTTGATGATGAAAAATCCATATTAAAGCTCCTTGTAATGATGAATCACCCCATATAATAACATGTAATGATGAATCACCCCATATAAAATCATGTAATGATGATTAACCCCTCATTTAAAATAATATAGGCTATGTGATATGACTTTAATATGTTGAGTAAAATCTCATTATTATTTTTATATTGAATACAATAGTAGATATTAGTTAGAGAATAATATATAGAGTATTAATTGTAGTATTTTGTTTAAAGTACACGATATTAGTTACTATACCTTCAGTAATATACTCATTATTCGTTATTTTATCCGATTTCCTGCTAGGAAATTAGCAAACTAGTCGTATCACTTGTGCTGTTCATTTGAGAGCTACAGCACGTTCGTGATCGTCTAACCCTGGGGAACCTGTGATAGGTGTGACATGACGAATGAGGAATATTTCTGAAAAGAATAAAGCTTAATAGAGTATCAAACTTGATCACGATAAATCGTCTCTGTGATGAACATCGAGTGCTTATGATATCGGTGAGGATGGGATCCAAAGCCAGATTCTTCTGTTCAAGACTTGCAGAAGTCATAGCAGAAAAAGAAAATCTTTTTTCTCTTAAGATCTTCACAGATTTTCCTCCATGTAACAAAGTCCAACAGTAAGCTAGAAAGTAAAAGTTTCCTGACTTATAGGCTGCAACTTTTGAAGTAGAATTAGTATTTGTGGGTTTATATGAGTTTAATTAAAACATTATATGAAAGCAGGTATTTGAGAGGTTGCTCATTTTGCTATGACGTCAAAAGAAACTTAAAAATAACTAACTGTACCAGCAACTTTTTCGAGCTAGGATATTTGCAGTGTCTACTTTTTTACTGTTGTAGTAGCATTACTTGTTGTAGCATAGTAGAAGTAGCGCAATCAAAGCTCTTTACAAATGGATAGATCTCCCTGACACCCACAATAGCTCTGTAGAGGTTATTCCTTTACTTCAACAAAGTAGTAGTTGTAGCCGCAGCAGCAGCAGCAGTAGTAGTAGTTGTTGCTGTTGTTGTTGTTGTTGTTGTTGTTGTTGTTGTTGTTGTTGTTGCTGTTGTTGTAACAATAGAAAGAAAGTATGTAAAACTGATTTTGGTAAGAAATCGTAATGCCAACTTGTTGACACTTGATTTCGCCAAAATGGATGAGCAAATACACATATACAGGCACTTGCATAGATATAATATAGTGAAATCTTATTTTTATTATAATTTTGTCTTTATATATATTATTCATGAGATCCCTTTCACAGCTCAGTGGATCAGTATGTCTCCCACCCAAGAAATCCAGAGTTTGATACCCTTAACTAAAAACCCTTGTGTGGTGGCAGATCATGTCAACTAAGCAGTTACCGAGAGTACCCATTATATATGTGAAGTTAATGATGAAACAGAAGCATTACTAAGTTCTGGTTTCGTAAAAGACAAATGTAAAGAAATAATATAAACATTTTAACTCTGCACATTGAATGTGCTCATCCACGGAGACTGTTGAGGTTACAGGGGTTGCCAAATATAATGACTTGTTAATGGTATGTGACAACGTATGTAATTGGTTGTTTCACCAGATGTTAACGAGCAATTAACCAAGTTGTGTGTCCCGAGAAGAGATTATGAGCAAAGTTAAATGTTTGAATTGCAAAGATTTTCACAGTTAACCCGTGCAGTAATGTCGCCTTCCTCATTACGAGCTCATGAGGATGCTGCACCATCACTGACTTCGTACATCTCATTTTGTGTTTATGAAACCTGATGTTCCCACTAAAGAGACGCCATTACTCTCTCATTCTCATGTCTTAGTGCTACCGGCGAAAGGATTTGCTGCATGAACTCTTGTTCTATATATCCAACTGTTTGTTGGCCATTAAATCTATTTAACTATCAATATGTATAGTTGCTCCTCTCTCCATTCAGAATATCCAGTTCTCTTTCTCAACTTCTCTGCTCCAATGGCTCTTTCTCTCTCAATCTAGCGTATACTTGTATATCTGGGTTGTAGGACAAAATGCCGATGGACATAATGGCGACGGACATAATGTCGACGGATACGACTTTTATCTAGTTATTTATTTGTCTTACTCTTTCATTCATTCATAATAATATGGGTTAAAACGATAGTTCCGAAGCTAACCTAACCTAACCTAAAATTATATGCGTCGACATTATGTCCATCGGCATTTTGTCTGCACACTGTATATCTGTGTGCAAAGCTTCTCCTGATCTGTATGTCTCTCTTGGGGTCCGTAAATCTATATATCTACATATTGCCTTTATTGAAACTCATTAAATATATTTGCGTGCCCATCTATCTTTCTATCTCATTTTCTCGCCATCCATTTATCATTCTATTGCCCTTTATACCTCTTCCTCTCTCTCCATCTGTCTAGATATGTATCGCTCCATCTGTCTTATATATAAGTCATTCCTTCCGTCAGTTTGCCTATATACCTGTCTGTCTGTCTATATATCTATTTGTTTATCAATGAAGGTATCTAGCCTTCCATCTATTTATCTATTTAATTATTTATCTGTCTATCTATATTTTTGTCTATATATGTATCTATTTATTCGTCTGTCTGTTCATCTATCTATCGTATCTATCTTTATGAGATACCTGTTTGGCACTCCAGCGAACGATCAAAGCAGACAAGAAGATTTAATATGGATTTGAAGTCTCATAAGGTATTAGGGAACCTGTGATATTGAATCGATAGATGTAGAGATATATGTATATATATATATATATATATATATATATATATATATATATATATATATATATATATATATATATATATATATAGAGAGAGAGAGAGAGAGAGAGAGAGAGAGAGAGAGAGAGAGAGAGAGAGAGAGAGAGAGAGAGAGAGAGAGAGAGAGAGAGAGAGAGATGGATAGATAAATACACTTCTAATTAGATAGATAAATAATATGACTTCCAGGCAAATGATAACACGTATAATGAGGTAAATAGGCATGCTGTCAAATAGATAGCAGATAAAGAGACAGATGTTGATATATATTAGATGGCAAGATAGAAAGAAATAAAAATTGATAAATAAAAATGTGATTACATGAATAATGAAGCGAACGACATACTGACAGACAGATGCATATATACAAACATACATACATACGTGCATACATACATACATACATACATAGTTTGCTCTCCTACTAACAAAGCCACTGTCTTTGGCTATCATTTTTCTGACAAATCTTCCATAATTGATTCCTGCACTGCTCATACTTTACCCCTTTTTAGACTTATGTCTACTATCTTTGCTACGTGCAAATTTCATAGTATTCATCGCTCTCTGAAGACGAACTAGGCATCTAAACCCGCTGTATCCCTGCTAGTTTTCATAAGGAGTTTGCAGATGAGCTTTATTTATTTATTTTTTTTTTTTTTAGTGTGTTGCAGTCTTTTTTGCCTCATTCTTTCAACTACTATCTATCCTTCTTCTTGGAAGCACACCTTAGTTAAACCAGTTCTTAAGAAAGGTGACTATTTTGTTCCTTCCAGCTACCGACCAATTGCCTTTATCTCTGCTGTCGCTAAAATATTGGAAACTTTTCTTATATCTCATTTCTTGAAACATCTTGAATCTAACTCACTTATTTCTGATTACCAGGAAGCTTCTGCAAGACAAGATACATTGGTGACATCTTGCCCAATCTCTCTCATTTATGATCATCTTTCTTGAAATACTATAGGGAAACCTTTGTCGACAACCTTGATATCTCTAAAGGGGGGTTTACACGGTCAAACGGTTCTTCGAACGCGGTTCGACAGACAAGTGTTTGAAGTGATGTTCGAACGTGTGAACGGGGTATTTGGTTGTCGAACACGTTCCGTGTTCGACAACCAAATACCCCGTTCACACATTCGAACATCACTTCAAACACTTGTCTGTCGAACCGCGTTCAACGAACCGTTTGACCGTGTAAACCCCCTTTACGGCTTTGTCAGACTGTGGCTGTTAGCCAAACTTCATAAGTTTGCCTTTACCTCTCTTTTCTTTTCTCTCATTTCCAGTTTTCTTTCTGAATGTTTCATATCTGTGGTTGCTATAAGGATGAAAGCTTGCTCATTCCATGTTACTAGTGCTGTTCCAGAGGGTTTTGCCTGCTCTGTTCCTTCTCTTCATCAGCCATCTTCTTTAGTCCTCATCCTTTCTTCTCCAAGCCTATGCCAACAATTCTACCCTTCACGTTTCCTCTGCTTGCAGTCAGTCTTGTGTAATTCTCTTCAATTCTGTGTTCTGAATTTTTTGGCGTATCTGAGTGGGCCAACCAAAAATATAGTAAATTTAATGCTTCCAAGACTCAGTTCTGGCTATCTCTTTATCTCCTTCTCCTCCTAATAAGCCTATTGCTTTGAACGCAATGAAATATGTCCTTGCAATTCTATTACATATTAAAATACTGATTGCCTCTAATTTGTCTTCGAAAAATCACATCATTCTAATTGCTAAAGCTGTATCTAAGATATTGGGAGGTTTGTTTTATTATCGTCATTACTTTTCTTTATCTTGGTTACTGAAAACCTATTGGGGTCTTTTGCATCCCTGCTTAGAATACTGCTTTCACACCTGATAAGCTTCTTCTTACACTTATCTCCTTGATAGGGTCGAATCTAAGGTCATTAGACTCATCAAGATTCCTGCTCCTATTTGTAATTTTTATTTTCTTTCTCATTGCCAGAAGGTGCCATTTTTCTCTTGTTTATTAGTATTACTTCCATCGCTGTATTGATGAAATGGTGAGAGCTCTCCTCTTTTAAAAAACAGAGCTATCGTCATCTCAGGGCCTAATGCCACCATATATCAAGATCTTCATCGCTTTGACTATTCTTGCTGCTTGTCTTTTTATTGTTTCTCATTCTTTTATACCTGCCTTGTACTTCAGCTGCTACTTTCTCATAAGCTTTTTCTTGGTGACAAGGACCGATGAGGGCAATTTTCTATGTCCGTCCCAGTATCACACTTATAAATATATATATATATATATATATATATATATATATATATATATATATATATATATATATATATAAATATATATATATATATATATATATATATATATATATATATATATATATATATATATATATATATATATATATATATATATATATATATATATATATGTGATTACCTAATTGTGATTACCTAATTGTGTTTACGGGAAAGAGCCCAAAGCTCGTATCTTCCCGTCTCCTCATCGGTTCCATTTTATACTTAGTGATACTTATCATACCTGTCCTTAAAACTATGGATTGAGATAGCATTAACTACCTCCTCGCTTAGCCAGTTCCAATTATCAACTACTCTTACACTGAAAAAGTATTTCCTTACATCCTGCAAACAAGTTTTCTTACGAAGCTTCAAACTATGACCTCTAGTTCTAGAGCCAGCCATATCAAAATATCGATCCCTATCCACTCTATCATAACCATGAAGGTGTGTGTGTGTGTGTGTGTGTGTGTGTGTGTGTGTGTGTGTGTGTGTGTGTGTGTGTGTGTGTGTGTGTGCGTGCAATTTCATGCTCATCGTTATGCAGGCAGGTAACAATACTGACCAAACTCACATCTGAAGAGACGTGTGGGGGAGACTTGGCAAATAATATTAATTTTCTTCTTCGTCCTCTTCTTTTTTTTCTCCATTTTAATTTTAAGCCCTTATAAAAGTTGAGTAGGGTGGGAGGAGAGGGGATAAGAGAGGAGTGCCTGAGGGGTTGCTATGAAGAATGGGCTGACAGATGCTGACATGTCTCTGACACTTCATTATGAGGTGGGAGTGCAAGGGACACATCCACCTCAACCCCAACCCCCCCCTAACCAGCTCCTACCCTATTAAATAGGAAATACAGCTACCAGAGAGATTACATTTTTAATATGCAACCTTTTCTGAGCATAGAATACTTATGTCAACAAGTAAAGATTTATTTGGGGTGTGAGATCATATTTTTGACATTTAATTACAGAGAAAATATTCCCTCCCCTTGTCAATTACATTTAGGCTGAGGGTTTAATGTAAAACGTACAGTTACCATGGAACATGTTTTTAATTACATTCAGCTCCCTCTGAGCATAACAAGCGGCCTTCTCGCCAAGAAGAGGTCTATTTGGGGCTTGGATTTATATTCCTGGATTCCTCATTATGACTTGGGAGTATAGCTGAACCCCCCACCCCATTTCCCCATTCCTAGTAGATGATGGTGTGGGTTAAAGTAGGGGTGTACCACGATGAGTTATTTATTTATTTATTTTTTTACCAGATCTGATTATAGCAGAACTCGTAGCTCACTAGAATGATATATATGTTTTTTTTATGAGTGTGACACGGGGACAGGCAAAAAAAAAAACAACAACTGCCCTCATTAATAAAGGCCCGGGCACGAGAAAACATTTAGACGAAGGAAAAGGAAAAGGCTATGGACAAGGCAGAGATGAGGTAATGCTACACAAAGGAAAAGGACAAACTGAAAAAGTAGTCAAAGTACTGAGGACCTAGAGATCTGGCGGATTTGGCCCTGAGATGATGATAGATTCGCTATTTGAAGGAAGACAGGTTATAAGACTTTAGAAAGACAGAAGAAGGAAGAGAGTTCCAGAGTCTAGAGGCAGATGGGAAGAACCAGTCGATGCACTAACCAATCCGTGAACCACAAATCTCCACACAGTACCTTTGAGACGAAGCCGCTTGACGAATGTTACGCAGCCTCGGAAATGGGGGGAGGGATGCAACTCGCCAACTCATCAGAGCAGCGATGGAAGTAGTAGCGATAGAAAAGAGACAGGGATGATACTTTAAGGCGAAGAGAAAGAGAATCCAGATTAGAAGTAAGAGAAGGATCAATAATGAGTCTGCCTGCCTTAGATTCAACCCTATCAAGGAAATAAGTATAAGAAAAAGCACCCTAGATGTGAGCAGTATTCTAAGCAGGGACGGATAAGACTATTATAGATTTTAAGTAACTGTAAAGAGGAAAAGTAATGACGAAAACAAAACAGAACCCCCAATTTTTGGATGCAGATTTAGATATTTGGATTATGTGATATGAGGTTAGAGACTCTCATATTTGCACAGACAAGGTGATGGTGAGGTGGTCATGGTACCAGTGTATAACTGGGATGACATAAAATCGAATCCAAGAATCTTTTCTGAAAATCAGAAAATTACATACTTGTATTAGCATTTTTTTTTTTAAATCTCACTAATATTAATATAGTTTAATAGATATTCTAATATTTTCAGGTCACTCCTATACTTCCAGCAACATATTGCAATGTTTTAAGACGTCTTTTGCTTTATTGTCTCTTTCAGGAAACATTCTTCAGGGGATCTACATTCCCGCCTCAAAACTAGGAAAATTCTTGGAGTTGGCGAGACTGATAATGGAGACATTCATAGATCAAAGGTATGACTTCCGTGTGTGTGTGTGTGTGTGTGTGTGTGTGTGTGTGTGTGTGTGTGTGTGTGTGTTTAAGCCATTGTGGAATTGGGACCTCAACCTTGATTGGGAACCTCTTGGGTTAGGATAATAATGCGAACCCCCTATCAAGACTGTGATTTAAGCTTCATATATGATCTGTATTTGTTTATTTATTTTCTATATTCATTTACCAAAAGGTTACAATTGTTCACGTTACTTAGGCCAAAAAGCTATTATTCTCTCCCAATAAGAAGATACATTATATGTTAAGCATCGGCTACTACAATCTACCTAGCTTAACCTTTCCATTTCCTTTCTGGTAAAAAAAATAAAAATAAAAATTGCAAATAGCGCAAAAAAAGTGTGTTCAATAGATTTAGCAAATTACCCCTATTTTAAGACCCTAACTTAACTGACCTGTAAAACATAATTTAAAATGTAACATCACTGCAAGAACAAAGGATTTCATAGGCCTTTATGTCCCTCCCAATAAAATGAAACATTATAAGAAGAAAGAAGTATACTACAGTCTATCCAACCTCTCCTGTTGATGAAACAGCGCCCATATTTTGGCTTTCTAACCCTTCAGTAGCATAGTAAATAAAGTTTCTGACTCCACAAGTTACCCTTTTTATATCAGTGTATGTATGTAACACCTGGTTCCACCCAGGAAGTCGTAAGTTTATCTGATTAAGGTAAGTTGTACAAATTCTCCTTTGGGGATACAAAGGAGATGTAATAGCATCCATTGTGTGATTGCAGTACCTGCCAAGTAAAAATAGTCAGTGAGTACGTCTTTTGATGCATAGGGCCTGTGGTAAACATTATCTTTACAAGTTCGAGCTTCGTCAAGAGTAAATTACACCTTCCTTCCTTTCAGTGTAAAAATATATTTTAATAGTTACTTACACACCTGGTCTAGAGTCCACAGCCATATCAAAACCAATTACAGAAAAAAATCACATTTGATATAGTTGCTATTACATTCACAGCAAAAGATTACAATTACACACACTCACATACATTCGTGCAACTTTTCCTTCTGTGTACAAAATAATCATATAAATATTTTATTGAACTTACTTTGATGGGGGCGTGCTTTTGAAACCGGGTTTGTATGGAAGTAGTACTCAAAACAAACATATCTTCTGTGTGTGTGGTTTTTTTTTTTTTACACACACAGAGGAGGATCTGTACCATTTACGGGTACAGATCCTTTGTAAGATTATAAAACACCGAATAAATGATTCAGATGAAAGTAAATAGAATACATGAAACGTTTTTGATAATCATCATCGTTCTCAAATATTGGACAAAAAATCAAATAAGTAGATAAATATACATACAAAGCAAATGAGGACACAAGTGTTTGTAAATATATAAATTTAATTATTAAAGAGCTTAAGTAATTAACTGAATTCATTATTAACTTACTGGATAAAACAAGGAAAATAAATAAACAGTTCAATATTTAAAAAGTAATTTAATCAAATTATGACGGAAATATGCACAGGCTGGTACATAACTTTTTCTTGAGGAGCTAGGAAGAAAACTCTGCATCGCGTAATCCAGTGATTTTCTAACTTTGTTTTTCATTGTTTTCCACTTTTAGTTTGTTAATTTATTTGCCCCTGTGGCTTTCAAAGTTGGAGACAGTGAAGTTATTCATGTTGTTGACTGAATCCAGACACATTCCTACCATGAGGCCATGGAATTGGATCGATCATCTAAGACCCAAGTGAACGTTGAGTTACTGATAATTGGATGAATTGTTATAACAACGTCCACCCGAGCTTTGGCTCCGTCGCACCAAAGAAAAAAAATATCCCAGAAAAGTACAATTATCATTGCAAAATATGATGACACACACAGTGGAAGCTAAGATGATTCAGAGAATGTGACATTGATTGGTATTTTAAAATCCAGCTTGTGAGATATCTGCAAGATATGTTGGATGCTCTTGAGTTCGACATTGACCTTCGAGTCTCTGCTTCGATCATACCTCTCAAGACTGAGGGCTGTGGGAGATGCTGCAGCCTTGCTCACTAAATGTTGAGAGCATGACTTATTCTCTATTGTTTCAGCAATACTTTAAAACGAACGCCATTTTTTGTGTTACAATTGGTCTCCATTCGAACTGGGTTGACGGATATGTTGGAGTAGGGAGATTAAGGGTAGATGCCTATCTTCATGTCCCGTAATGGACTTGAACTCACGTCAGTTGCTTACCGACTTGCGCACTCTTCCATTAAGCTACCGTGACCCCTATATCAGTAAAGCGTAATAGTAGAAAATACATATATTGAATTAAAGTATAGATGATTCTGCTCTACTTTAATATCATAAATTGATTTTAAATATTACTTGTTATTTCAAAACTCCCCCTAGATTAATTTACGTACCACCTTGCATATATATATATGTGTGTGTGTGTGTGTGTGTGTGTGTGTGTGTGTGTGTGTGTGTGTGATTACCTAATTGTGTTTACGGGAAAGACCCCAAAGCTCGTATCTTCCCGTCTCCTGATCGGTTCCATTTTTAGACTTAGTGATACTTATCATACCTGTCCTTAAAACTATGGATTGAGATAGCATTAACTACCTCCTCGCTTAGCGAATTCCAATTATCAACTACTCTTACACTGAAAAAGTATTTCCTTACATCCTGCAAACAAGTTTTCTTACGAAGCTTCAAACTATGACCTCTAGTTCTAGAGCCAGCCATATCGAAATATCGATCCCTATCCACTCTATCATAACCATGAAGGAATTTAAAGACTGTCACTATATCCCCTATTAAACTATTTTGAATATCAAGTTATTTATATCTTAGTAATTACTTTACACACACACACACACACACACACACACACACACACACACACACACACACACACACACACGCACGCACGCACGCACGCACGCACGCACGCACGCACGCACGCACGCACGCACGCACGCACGCACGCGCGCGTGCGTGCGTGCGTGCGTGCGTGCGTGTGTGTGTGTGTGTGTGTGTGTGTGTGTGTGTGTGTGTGTGTGTGTGTGTGTGTAAAGTAATTACTAAGATATAAATAACTTGATATTCAAAATAGTTTAATACTAAAATGGAAATAATATAAGCTCTTATTGAAAGAGTATTTTAATTGGATAAAAAAAATGTGAGGAAATGTAATTACAGAAATATTATATGATTGTAGAAGCTAAGAACAGACACATATTTGTAGCACTTTAAAAAAGGAGGAATTATAAATGAGTAAATTATTAGAGAATATATTAGATAAATGATAATGGAATTACGGACAAAAATTATATGAAATGTAGCCGTAAATTAGTCTTAAAATTTTACTACAAGATGCAGTATAAGGGAATATTTGAATCAAAGAGAAGAGACTTGGTTGAGATATATAAGGAAGGTCTTTTGTCTTGCTATAAATAAGACAGTTATTTGATTCAGCAGATTTAATTCTTCTGCTATGGGCTTCTTTCCAAATATTGAGAGGAAGAAGAAGATAGGTGAAAAAGAAGAGAATCGAGATATTGTAGAACAGGAGAAATTGGTTCTAATTATGGTAGCAGAAACAAAGGAAAAATTATGATCAAGTATATGAAGAAGAAGATGAAGAAAGAAAGAATGAAGAAAGAAAAAAAAAAGAATAGAGGTTGATAAGTCGTTATGGGGAGGTTATATTGCTTGGGAAAGGGGGGGGGGGTCGGGGTTCCTCCCAAAAATCCCATTATTTCACTCGATGAATTTCCTATTGCTATCCAATATTTCCATCATATTTAGGATATATGAAAGTTCTTCTCTACCTCACTGGTTTACAGAGGAAACTTTCGATCTTCTGGGATGATCATTTTTTAGTCCGTGTATCTGAAAGCGGTGTAATAGAGTCCACCTCATAGTTTATGCAAAAAAAAAAAAAAAAATAGATAAATAAATAAAAAAAAACGTGCGGTTGGTTCGTTTTTGGAATGATGCCTACAAAGCATTTTACCTTAAGGGGGGTTTACACTGTCAAACGGTTCGTCGAACGCGGTTCGACAGACAAGTGTTTGAAGTGATGTTCGAACGTGTGAACGGGGTATTTGGTTGTCAAACACGTTTGTCGAACGTGTTCCACGTTCGACAAACGTGTTCGACAACCAAATACCCTGTTCACACGTTCGAACATCATTTCAAACACTTGTTTGTCGAACCGTGTTCGACGAACCGTTTGATCGTGTAAACCCCCCTTTAAATAATTTTCAGGAGAAGGCTGTGATGATGTGGTTCAATCCATTAAGTTTTAACCTGGTATACTAAACCCCGCCCACCATTTTACACGAAAATTCATGATTCATTCGTTAAGGGAATGATGTTTACAAAGCAGCTGTTATCAAATAGAATGCGTTCCTTACTTCATTGTATTTCAAAAATGGTTTTGATGACATTTTTCCGCCCATTCATCATAACTTTCTATAACAGCCTCCCATCCACTATTTTAAGCAAATTTGTGTGATTGACATGTGCTGGGAGGGATGATTAGAGAGTCGGGCTTTCAACCTACGATATTCATTCTCTACGTCAGGGCTATTCAATTGGCGGCCCGAGGGTCGTCATTGATGCAATCCATCCACCTACGCTTTGGTTTCCCCCTCCTTCTCCTACCTTGTATATACATTTCCATCACCCTCCTCCCAACATACTGTACATCCCTCCTAACGACATGACCATACCATCTTAGTCTACTTTCTTGTATCTTATCTGATATTTTTCTGAGGGGGCAAGCCAGCCTCAACTTGGTACCGGTCCCAAGCCCGGGTAAATGGGGGAGGGTTGGCTGCAGGAATATATATATATATATATATATATATATATATATATATATATATATATATATGTGTGTGTGTGTGTGTGTGTGTGTGTGTGTGTGTGTGTGTGTGTGTGTGTGTGTGTGTGTGTGTGTGTGTGTGTGTGTGTGTGTGTGTGTGTGTGTGTGTGTGTGTGTGTGTGTGTGTGTGTGAGTTTAGAGGAAAAATGAAGGTAACATAAAGTATGGCTTTTCCATATATTTCAGATTCATAATCCGTCCCTACTCCTAAGGTAATTGAATAACCTTGTAAAGATTTTCAAAGGGTTTTTCATGACTGTATAGCTTCCTTCTTCCCACCAGTTTGCGCAAACGTTTGTAAATTGGCTCCTTCTGGTGGGTACCTATATGACAGATTATTGCGTGTCCTCCAGTGATTAGGTTTGAATTTCAGTTGGTTCATTTTTGTGCCAAAACACACTCAACCCACCAACATACAGCAAACCACGTGATTGGCTTATGCTGGGAAGGATGATAACCTTAGTTGCTTTCAAAAAGGGACTTTGATGATATTTTTCAATCTGTTCATCTAAACGAGACATAATAAGCTCTGCCCACATCATTCTATATCAGTTTGTGATTGGCATGTCTGGAAAGGCTATTTAAATACCGCTTATAAAATCCAATAACATACTGATATCCGCCCAACATTTTTCGCAAAAGTTTTTCAAGGGATCTTGATAGGAATTATATCTACATACTACAGCTTTAGTCCAATAAATATTTGATCATTTTTGCGGTAGATTAAAAAAAAAGTAATTGACTTTTACAATACCAAGAATCTATCAATAAAGTGTACGGTAGATCATTTGAGTATATATATATATATATATAATATATATATATATATATATATATATATATATATATATATATATATGTGTGTGTGTGTGTGTGTGTGTGTGTGTGTGTGTGTGTGTGTGTGTGTGTGTGTTAATATATATGCAAACAAGTACATAAAGATGAATATATCTGTATATAAAAAAATCATAAGTATTTAAACAAACATGAGTGGATAAACAGAAAACAGTGCGCAAGTAAATGCACTTATGCATAGAATGAATAAGTAAGCAATTGTAGAAGTAAACGAGGAGTCCGGTATATATGTATATATTAAACGAATAAGTAAACACTTGAATAAGTAAATGAATAAATAAATTAATAAATGACTTAATTAAATCGGTGTCCGTCTTTAACTTTCCCCTTGGAGACTTTGCAATCAATATGGGGGAGAGGCAGATACCAGGTTACGATGTCAGGACACACTCATATTAAAGATGTGTTTTCCCAGAATTCCCCCAAAACATCAAGTCTTCCCCTCCTATTACTTTTTTTTTTATCAACTATTATTATTATTACTACTACTACTACTACTACTACTACTACTACTACTACTACTACTACTACTACTACTACTACTACTACTACTACTACTACTACTACTATTATTATTATTATTATTATTATTATTATTATTATTATTATTATTATTATTATTATTATTTATTATTATTTTATTACTGTTATTATTATTATTAT
>JAXCGZ010013290.1:0-12500 GCA_037179515.1 Halocaridina rubra | reverse complement strand
TTCTTATTTACAGCTACGTGTTTGCTTTTTTTTTATTCAGTATAATCCCTCAATATAACAAAATATATAAACAAATAAATAAATAAAGCCATTAACTTGATAAATATAAATATAGCAGTGCTGCTAGCTGTGTATTCATTCACCGTGCTCAATAACTGTTCAGTGCACATGGTTTGAATTTACTGCACCAGCCAGGTAGTTCAAAAAATTAATTTATTAATAATTTATTAATTATTTATTGGCCTCTGACGTTACGGCAAAATGATGTAACTCAGTACGACATTATACAAGTACCCTCTGTATTATGTGTGCCCACATGTGAGACTTTCACCGCTGGCATCCTAAAGGAATATGTCCATATATGATACCTTCACAGATAAAGGGTTAAGCTGTAGCAATGTGACTATTTTCCTTGAGGGTCTTATTGAAAGTGCAGCACCAACTGATTAATAACCAGTTATGTTAACTGTGTATTTTCTAAAATTTTCAAGTGACTGATGGTAAAGCACCTCTGTAATATTGCAGAGTGTGCAGAACTTTTTTCAGAATCTGCCATTTGTTTTTGTAAAAGAATGAACACTTGTGATGCACTTCTAACAGTTTTTGCAGATTTGCAAACACCATTAGACTTTGGTCAAGAGGCGCATATGATTGGACTTGACTTTAGTGCTACCTTTAGTCATCTTAATCATGAAGTTCTCATTTTTTAAGTTAAAAAACATTGGTGTTGGTGGATTTTTTCTTAGTATTATTGCTCAACTTTTAAGTAACAGGACTCAAAGGGCAGTACTAGATGGACTTCTAGTTAATTTTTTAATGTTGTCTCAGATGTCCCTCAGAGTAGTGTTCTTGGCACCTTGCTTTTCATCCTATATACTCATTATATATAGATAAGTTTGGAAAACAAACTAGTCACCTATACCTATGATGCTATCTTAATTACTATTGTTCCTTCCACACATGAGACTAGCCGTTGATAAGTCTCTGAATAGAGATCTTGCAAAACTTAGTGTTTGGTGCAAGATGTTGGTCATGAAGTTAAATATAAAGGATGATAATAGGCATATCCAAGACTTTTGATCCTTCACATGCCAATCTTTTCATTGATAATGTTCCCAAAACATTATGTAATTCCCTCCAGATTTTGGGGCTAACATTTGGTAGTCAGTTGACTTTCAAACAACATATGAAAATGGTTTCATGAGGAACTCTTTGTAAGATGTTTGGTGACAAATCTGTTATATGTTGTTGTAATTCTTGTATACTTCCAAATCTGGAGTATTGCTCCCCATTTTGGTCATTTGCCGTAGATTTTCATCATTGATTATTAGATAAAAATTTGCTCACGGTTAATATATATACTCCATAATAAAGCACGAAGTTGTGGCATAGATGTACCATTAGCTCGCTTTACTTGCGAGATAAGATTATAGCAATGTTAATCACCCTTCCCATTGGGCCCCAGAGCTTTTACTGTCCTATGTGCATCACTAGGAATGCAGCCAGTGCCAGTAGTTGTGCATTTCCTTTTGTTATATTTGTACTAATCAGTATTTAAGAAGTTCTCCCACTACCTCTAGGAAGTGGAATGAATTGCCTAGATGTGTTGTTAAGTCATTGAAGCTTTAGAAATTCAGTCTATGCACATATATATTTTTACTAAGTAGACTTCGATGCTGAATTTCTAATTTTGCATTGGAATAATGCCAGTACTGCAATAGTGGGTTGTGCTATTTTATATAATTTAATTTTCTTCTCCTGGAGCCATCTGGTTTATTGTTTTTTACTTTTTATTATTATTTTAATAATAATAATAATAATAATAATAGTAAAAATAATAATAATGATAATAATAATAATAATCATCATCATCATCATATACCGTAGTGGTCTCCCCCAATTTGGGGGGAAGCCGACATCAAAAAAAGAAACAATAAGGGGATTACTTTGCTCTATGGGCAATTACGAGGGAGCTAGTGACCGTTCAGATGGCACTGCTGGAGTGCCACAGCCCATCCTGCCGGCTCTTCCACAACCTGTGTCGCTTCATAATGCCAACTCCCCTACTGCCCTTACCACAGGGCTACCTCTGTAAGATGTGGTAACAGCAGATGCCCATCAAAGCTGCATCACAATCGCTCGCCACTCATTCCTATTTCTAGCACGCTCACTTGCTTCCCTCACATCCATCCTCCTATCATTAAGGGCTCTCCTTACTCCATCCATCCACCTAAACCTAGGCCTCTCTCTAGCATTTCTACCATCAACTCTCGCATTCATCACCTTTTTCAGCAGTCTTTCATCATCCATCCTCTCCACATGGCCAAACCATCTCAGAACATTCATATCTACTCTGGCTGCCAATTCTCTCCTCACACCCATTCTTGCTCTCACCACTTCATTCCTAACCTTATCCAACCGAGATACACCAATCATAGTCCTCAGGCATTTCCTTTCAAACACATGTAGTTTCCTTCTCTCACTTACTTTCATACCCCTTAACTCTGATCCATACATCAAAGTTAGTGCAACCACTTTCTCATACAAAACTTTCGTAACATTCATGTCCAACTCTCTATTCTTCATCACTCCTTTCAACGCACCCAACACTTTACATCCTTCATTCACTCTGTGACACACATCTGCTTCCACTCCACCACTTGCAGCTATAACCAATTCTAAATACTTAAACTGATCAACTTCCTCAAGTGTCTCTCCATTCAACATAGCATTCAATCCAGCACATCCTCATTTCTTGTACACCTCATAACCTTACTCTTTCCCACATTCACTTGCAACTTCCTTCTTTCACACACCATTCCAAATTCTGACACTAACTGACACAGGTTCTCCTCTGAATCTGCCATCACCACAGTATCATCTGCAAACAGCAACTGATTCTGCTCCCACTCGTTATCATCCCCATCTACCATTCTCAAACCTCAATCATGCACTCGCTCATTCACCTCTCTTACAACTCCATCAATATACAAATTGAACAGCCATGGTGACATCACTCATCCCTATCTCAGTCCCACACTCACTGGAAACCACTCACTCACTCCATTCCCTACCCTAACACAAGCTCTACTGCCCTCATACAAACTCTTCACTGCTTGCAACAGTCTACCATAAATTCCATATAACCTCAAAACATTCCACATTGCCTCTCTATCAACTCTATCATGCGCTTTCTCCAGATCCAAATTTGCAATATACACATCCTTAACCTTTGCTAAGTATTTCTCACATAACTGCCTAACTATAAAAATCTGATCTATACAACCTCTACCTTTCCTAAAACCACTCTGCACTTCCGTGATCACAGTTTCTGTCTTATCCCTAATCCTGTTAATCAGTATCCTACCATACACTTTTCCTGCCACACTCAACAAACTTATACCCCTAAAATTACTGCATTCATACACATCTCCCTTACCTTTGCATAGGGACACTATACAAGCAATCACCCATCTCACTGGCACCATTGACAACATAAAGCATATATTAAACACTCTCACTAACCATTCCAATGCAGTCACACCCCCTTCTTTCAACATCTCCGCTCTCACACCATCCATTCCAGGTGCTTTACCTGCTTTCGTTTCATCCAATGCCCTTTTCACCTCCTCTTTTGTAATCTCTCTCTCATTTTCATCTCCATTATTGGCACTTGAACACCCCCCAACTGCCACTATAGCTGCCTCTCTACCTTCCTCAACATTAAGCAAACACTCAAAATATTCTGCCAATCTTTTCCTTGCATCGTTCCCTCTTAACATCTCTCCATTGACATCTTTCATTGTCTGTTCCATCCTCGATCCACCCTTCCTTACTCTCTCCACTTCTTTCCAGAACTTCTTTTTATTCTCCTCATGTGACCTACTAAAATCTTGACCCCACCTAACAATTGCCAAGCTCTTCTCCTCCTCCAGCCATTCCTCAAAAGCACTCTTTTTCTCTTCCACTATCATTTTCACCCCTTCATTCCACCACTCACTGCCCCTCCTCATGCCACCTCCAACAAACCCCTTTCCGCACACATCACTTCCATGTCCCACAAAACCTTCTTGCATAACCAACTTCGCTTTCTTTCACCATGTCATATGCCACTTTCAACCTGTCCTAATATTCCTGTCTCTTCTCTGGCTTTTTCAACTCTTCCACCTTCACCACTTCCCTTCTACATCCCCCACTCTATTTCCCCACTCATTTGCTACTACCACTTTTGCTTCAACCAAAAAATGACCAGACATCCCAGCAGCCACACCCCTAAATGCATGCACATCTTTCACTCTACCAATCATTCTCTTTGCTACCAACACATAATCCATCACTGCTCTTTCTTTCACTCTTCCAGTTGCCACTCTCATCCATGTATACATATTTATTAACTTCTTCTTGAAAAATCTGTTAAACTAATACCTATCACCAACTCTTGCTCAACACATATATCTAACAGTCTTTCACCACTCTCATTCCCACCTGGTACCCCATACTTTCCTACAACACCTTCTACCTCTCCATCACCCACTCTGGCATTCGAGTCACCCAACACAACTACATAGTTCCTTCTACTCAGACCATCCACACACCTAGTTAGCTCATTCCAGAATTCATCCTTCTCTTCCCCACTTCTCTCACATCCTGGTCTATATGCACTAACAAAAGCCCAACATTCCCTACCCATCGTAACCCTCACCCACATCAGCCTAGATGACACTTCTTTCCATTCCACTACCTTATTTACTATCCATTCACTCAGCAATAATGCCACACCTTCTCTTGCTCTCCCCCTTTCAACCCCAGACACCATACCTGTCACCTCACCAAATGCCATTTCTCCTTTTCCTTTCATCTCCGTCTCACACAATGCCAATATATCCATCCTCCTCCTACCAATCATATATCCAGTCTCACATCTTTTGCTCTCTATCGTATTACAACCACGCACATTTAGACACCCCAAAACTAGAGTTTGGGGAGAAGTTACTCTCCCCTCAAATCCCCTTCTTCTTTGACGTCTCGCGGGAGGTTAATACAATGGGGGGATTCCAAGTCCCCTCGCCCCGTCCACTTTTAGTCGCCTCTTACGACATACAGGGAATAAATTGGGCTATTCTTTGATGTTGTGCCCACCACCGCAGGGTGTTTTTTGCAATGTCTTCTTAAATAGATAAAATACTGGAATGCTTGTGAGATATCCATGGCTATGAATTATATTGCCCAGATAATAATAATAATAATAACAATAATAATAATAATAATAATAATAATAATAATAATAATGATAATAATAATAATAATAATAATAATAATAATAATAATAATAACAATAATAATAATAATAATAATAATAATAATAATAATAATAATAATAATGATAATAATAATAATAATAATAATAATAATAATAATAATAATAATAATAATAATAATAATAATAATGTCCAAATCTTGGAGTCCACGATCTGGGCAATATAATTCATAGCCATGGATATCTCACAAGCACCCCAGTATTTTAGCTAGTTAAGAAGGCTTTGCAAAAAACACCCACCCATACTGGGAAGTTTCAAAGGCTCCGGTACCCTTCCTCGACCATCCGTCAAAGCAGTCAATCTCTCCTCTCTCTCTCTCTCTCTCTCTCTCTCTCTCTCTCTCTCTCTCTCTCTCTCTCTCTCTCTCTCTCTCTCTACTCATTTTGTTGTGTTGAAGCTCGTTATTTCTACCACTTCTCTAGAGTAGAATTCTTCTTCTTCTTCTTCTTCTTCTTCTTCTTCTTCTTCTTCTTCTTCTTCTTCTTCTTCTTCTTCTTCTTCTTCTTCTTCTTTTTCTTCTTCTTCTTCTTCTTCTTCTTTTGGTAATTGCAGAAATCTAAAAAAAAACAATTAAAGGGCTTTCCGATTTAAATTACAACTGCTGAGTGTCTCTAGAAGTTAGAAGATCATGTTCTACCACTGCTGGAATTTAGATGTATGATTGGGAATATGATAATAATCCATAAAGTCGGAAGGTGGATCTAGAGGCTGGAAGGTGTTATTTACCAATATAAAGTATATATATATATATATATATATATATATATATATATATATATATATATATATATATATATATATATATATATATATATATATATATATATATATATATATATATATATATGATAAGAGTTATAATGTTTCACAGTCGCTTTAGAGACTGAAAGAACTTTATATACTGCTGCTTAAATCTGAGAGTATTAATTTAAAGTATTTTAAGAGTTTGCACAGTGTATGTGGCTGTTAGAGGCTGAGATAGCTTGATGTATTACTAGTAGAATTGGATGTATTAATTTGGTCCAGCATAGAGTATGAAAAGCAATGCTGTACTTAGAAGCTGTAGAATCTTGACCTACCTTGTATTTAATCGGGAATTATAATTAGGAAATATAGTACGGTTCTGTGCAATGTGTTGGTTGCTTTTTAGGCTGAAGAAAATTGATCAGATGGGGGGATTTTAATTTAGATGATTGATTGGGGAATACGATAAGAGTCTGTGCTATTTGATGGTGGCTTTAGAGACTGAAAGACCTGAGCAAGGAATTAGGCAAAAAGGTGAATTAAGTCAAGTTCATCCATTATGGCAGCCTATTGTCGAATTACTCCCATTGTATTATGCGACTTTTTTCTCTCTTTCCTGTATCTGGTGTATTTTTGCTTATCTTCTTTTTCTTCTCTGATGGAAACAGTAGAATGGGCATTTTGCCCTTCTTGAAGCTGGAGTATGTGTAGCTACTGCTTTACCATTACTGCCACGCTATTGATCGCGAACTCACTTAACCTGCTAGGGTGACAGGGTTCCCTACAAGATAAGAGACGCCACTACTCTCTCCTTGTCCTTATGTGTCTCTGATTAGATGAAGTGAGTTGTAGGAGCCACATTTGGAGTTGAACTCGAATTCTTCTGGGTGGGATTTCCGCAGCTCTACTTAATGTTTTATTACATTTTTTCTTGAGGTTCAGACTAATGTGATTCGAGACCCAGTTTCCTTCCATTTGTCTTTTGTTTTCTAAAGAAAATATTTTTTTAGCTTTATAACATTTAGGAAGATTAGCTTCATAAATAAACAAACATTTTAAAAATGCCACTCTATTTTTCTTAAATAATATGAAACACTGAGTTATTTTTATTTGCTCTTCTTTTCCAATATAGATAGAGTGATAGATGGATAGACAGATATCTCCCCCAGCCCTAAAACCTCCCTCTCAGCCACTATCCTATCACCGAAATGGAATAAGGTGTTGGGGGACCCGGGTAAACATAATGGCCTCCAAGGGAAATAAGGGGGGAGGCTCCGTCCTTCCTTATTTGGGGGGGAGGAGGGGAGTGAATGGCACGTTGGCAACAATGACTGGTAAATGACCCATTGAAATATGAACATTTTTCCTCTTTTAGCTTCTCCTTGCCGTGAAGAATGTATTATACTTTGCCAGGTCGCTGAAATGGGTCCATTCGATGCCAGTTGGAAGTTTATCTGGGTTTTGCATAGTCTATCTTTACTTCCTTCTAGAGGCTCAAAATCAAAACCTTCAGAATTGAAGTTCAAGCCCTAAAATATGTATGGAAAAGTGTATGATGCATATAGGAATCTAATTGGATTATGCATTTCGTGTCTGGAATTATGACTGAGAAAGACATGCAGCTAAGCAACTGCAGGGCGTTGTCGCATGACTGAAGCCTTGCTGAAGTCAGAATCTGAAACTGTAACAAGTCGTGAAGAGAAACGTGAGAGGCTAGAGGTCAAGGGTGAAATAGAATACTCTCCCAGTTGTTTATCTGGGTACGGTAAACAGATCCATAGGGCTTAGCGCCTGACTGGATCCATAGGGCTTAGCACCTGGCTGAACCCAGGTGCTTTAGCATAGGGCTTAGCCACCCGGCGTCAAGTGCCTCAAGAGTGTGGGAAAGACCCAGAATGTGGCCCCGCCTAAAATCACAAGTAACCCTATATGCCCTGGAGGGATACCCAATAGCCACGCTCTGACCTGGAACTTTTCCGTTCTATAGGCCAACTGAAATAGCCCGTCCCACAAGAAAAAGGGCCTCTCTTTGAACCTGAAGGCAATTGGCAGAAGTAGATTTAGCGACACGCCCTGCCTTTGGGGTATTTCAAGTATCCCCATGGCAGCCAGAAGTCAGTCAGAGAGCGACAGTTAGTCAGAATAGTACCAGGGGCACGAATAGATCATAGATTGTGATAGTCATAGGGTGGGGGCATTGAAGCGTCAAAGATGTGTTGTACTCTAGAATAAATTAAGATAAAGGAATCACTGCTTGTCCATTCTTATCTTGTACCCGTCTGGTACTAATAATTATAACGTAGTAATAAACCTTACGTCAGTGGTGACAAACGGTGAGATAACCCAGTCATCTTACAAAGTGGTGAATTCAAATGGAAGTCCAAAATTCATACGACAGCGTAGTGCTCAAGAAATAGAGGTCATAAGAACATTTTCCAATTTAAAGGAGTTGTAAACTCCTCTAACTTGAAGTTATAAGTTATAAAATTTCTATAATCTGTAAAATTTGATGATGGCTATAGAATGAAATAAAATTATCTACCACTGCTTGGACATAGAGGTATAGTTGATATTATAAGAGTTCATAAATTCTGATATTGTACTGATATAGTGCTGCTTGAACATAGTAAAGATTAAAATTAATGCCTTTATTTCCCCAAAATATACATTAGGTATTCATAAACTCTCTTCCTCCTTCTGTCTTTCCTAATTCTTATGACATTTCATCCTTCAAAAAGCAGATCTATCGTCATCTCAGAACCTAGTCCTCCATATCTCTGGGTCCTCTTTACTTTGACTGTTTTTTCTGTCTGTCGTTTTCCTTTGTGTGACATTACCTCATCTCTGCCTTGCCCTTAACTTTTTCATTTCCTTCGTCTTGGTATTTTCTCGTGCCCGGGCCTTTGTTGATGAGGGCAGTTTCTGCCTATCCCGGTGTCACACTCTTAAAATATATATATATATATATATATATATATATATATATATATATATATATATATATATATATATATATATGTATGTATGTATGTATGTATGTATGTATGTATGTATGTATGTATGTATGTATGTATGTATGTATGTATGTATGTATGTATGTATGTATGTATGTATGTATGTATGTATGTATGTGATTACCTAATTGTGATTACCTAATTGTGTTTACGGGAAAGAGCCCAAAGCTCGTATCTTCCCGTCTCCTGATCGGTTCCATTTTTAGACTTAGTGATACTTATCATACCTGTCCTTAAAACTATGGATTGAGGTAGCATTAACTACCTCCTCGCTTAGCGAATTCCAATTATCAACTACTCTTACACTGAAAAAGTATTTCCTTACATCCTGCAAACAAGTTTTCTTCCGAAGCTTCAAACTATGACCTCTAGTTCTAGAGCCAGCCATATCGAAATATCGATCCCTATCCACTCTATCATAACCATGAAGGAATTTAAAGACTGTCACCATATCCCCCCTTACTCTTCTAGCTTCGAGTGATGGCAAGTCTAATTCCCTCAGCCTCTCATCATAACCGAGATTGCGTATTTCTGGCACCAGTTTCGTGGCATGTCTTTGAACTTTTTCAAGCTTAGCTATGTGCTTTTTCAAGTGCGGATTCCAAAAGGGGGCTGCATATTCGAGTTTTGGCCTCACATAGGTTACATAAATATTTCTGAACATTTCCTTGTCCATGTGCCTGAAGGCTACCCTTACATTTGATAAGAATGCATATGCTGCCCTTACTACGCCATTTATATGTATTTCTGGAGACAAATCTGCCAATATGTTTACTCCTAGATCTCTCTCATTTTCTGTCTCCTGAAGCTGTACTCCAGCCACCGAGTAGTCAAGCTTGGGCCTTCTTGCACTTGTACCCATTCTCATTACCTTACATTTTGAGGTATTGAATTTCATTAGCCACTTTTCTGACCACTCATGCAGATTATTTAGATCCTCCTGAAGTTCTCTACCATTGTTCTCGTTTTTTACTTTCTTCACAATCTTTGCATCATCTGCAAACATATTCATGAATGAATTTACAGACTCTGGTAGGTCATTTACATATACAAGGAACAAAAGTGGCCCTAAAACTGAACCCTGTGGAACTCCACTACTAACTCTTCTCCATTCAGACACTGAGTGTCTTACTCTAACCCTCTGTTCCCTTCCTTCTAAGTAAGTTTTTATCCATTCCAAGACATTTCCACCTATTCTAGCCATTGATTGCAGCTTCCTAATAAGTCTCCCATGTGGAACAGTGTCAAACGCTTTCTGGAAGTCTAGGAATATGCAATCTGCCCAACCCTCTCTTTCCTGTAAGATTTGGCTTACCTCATCATAAAATTCTAATAAGTTTGTTACTGTTGATCTTCCTTCTCTGAAGCCATGTTGCCTCACTGACAAAAAGTTGAAGGATTCCAAGTGAAGAGAGATATGTTTCCTTAGTAGTTTCTCCATAACTTTGCAAACTATGCTGGTCATGTATGTATGTATGTATGTATGTATGTATATATATATATATATATATATATATATATATATATATATATATATATATATATATATATATATATATATATATATATATATATATATATATATATATATATATATATATATATATATATATATATAATACAAGAAACATCATCGATATATATCACACCTTAGAATAATTTTTACAGTATTAGAGCACTAGGTTATTACCTTGTTACTTTCTGTGCTGTTTCTGTTTCTTTTATGACCACTGGCAGACTTTTCCATATATTGGGACTATTAACAGACAGGGCTGTTAGGGATCCTGCTGTTTGTTCTTGTTCTTGGAGGCATGGTTTGGGAATATAAGCATATATAAAATATGTTGGTGGTTTTAGAGGATGAAAGACATTGGTCTACGTTTACTTCGAGTTATGGTATTGAAAATTACTTCGGAGTCTTTATAGTTTTATAGTTTCTGTAAAGGCAGGAAGATTTAACTTAACCAGTACTTGAGTCTAGAAGTATTACTAGTTAATACTTTTTAAAGATTGATTATAGGTTTAGAGGCTTGACAGATCTTTCTCTACTACTGCTAGAAATATTATTGGGAATAAATTTAGAGTTTGCATAGACTGATAGTTGTTTTAGAGGTTGGAAGATCTTGCTTTTCTACAACTTAAATCTAAAAACACAAATGAGAACATGAGAGTATAGAGAGTGTGATGATGGTCTTCGAGACTGAAAGAACCAGATTCACCGTGTTTGAGTCTGCAATAGGATTGGGAATAGGGTTGAAAGTTGTAATAGTTTCATTTTTATATCCAAGGTCATTAAAGCTTACATATGGAATATGAATGAGAGAATATTAAAAAAAGAGCGTATAAATTTTAAGGGTGGTGAAACTTATAACTGCACAAGACATGTCTTGTAAATTCTGTCAAGGCTGTCATCTAAATCAGTGATTATATTTTCCTCACTTGCTTATGCAGAATTTTATTATAGTGTTCTTTTCTCTCCATACTGCTATTTTTATCAGCTTACATATTGGTGCATCTATATGTAAAATAGATATGAACAGTATTTATTTAATTATTTACATGTATTTAACTTTGATTCTGTCTAGTTTCAGATGTAGTTTCACTCAGTGTTGGTTAATCATTATTTTGAAATAATAATAATAATGCTAATAATAATAATAATAATAATAATAATAATAATAATAATAATAATAATAATAATAATAATAATAATAATAATAATAATAATAATAGCAGCCTCCTTTTAAGATAAATATTCACCAGAGAAACTTTGACGTAATATCTTATATGTCTGCCGGGAAATGGAGTGGTGGAGGAAGAGACAAGCAAGGACGAGTTACAATATATTCATTTGGGAAGGTTCAGAGATCTTGTAGGTCTAAATATCCTCCGGACTTTAGACGTTGGTCTTTAATGAATGAATATCAACTAATTTCTAACTACCTTACACTTGACTTACACCTTCCACACCTCGCACCAGCCACCAGATACATAAAAGGAGGCTGAAGTGAAAGACCTTTCTGTTTGTTTCAATTTCTAAAACCATTCTTGGGGATCAGAGGCTCTGAGCTGTCATAATAGTGTCATTATAGAGGCATTTCTTCTCTCTACTACCCCATTAGCAAAAACTAGTGTGAATTGTTGTAGGACCAGTGCTACTGAAACAGTACTCTAATGCTTCATTGTGCTTGTAAAGGTGTACCTTGTGCATTCGTCTGTAAATGCAAAAATATATATATGACCATTATACAAGCAGGGTAGGGGCCTATGAAATAGCAGTGAACTCTCTCCCACTTGAAACCGCACCTAGGCCATATCCTGACAGGAGGAGTTATACTACGTTGATTCCTGAAACAATTACGCAAATGACATCCTTTAATGTTCCTAACAACGTCTTTATACATACCCTCTGTTTGAAGCTCCT
>JAXCGZ010013289.1:127500-159773 GCA_037179515.1 Halocaridina rubra | reverse complement strand
CTTTTTTCTTCCCACTTTTTTCTTTTTTCTTCTTCTTCTTCTTTTTCTTCCTCTTCTTCTTTTCTTTTTCTTCTTTTCGTCTTCTTTTCTTCCTCTTTTTTTCTTCCTCTTCTTCTTCTCCTTCTTCTCCCCCTTCTTCTTCTCTTTCTCCTTTTAAAATCAAGCTCCCACGTGCATGCATTGCTTTCTGCCTTCCAGAAATATTGTCTGTCATGTCATACCTATTTTTAAATCAACTGGATGCCAAAAGTCACTTAGCTGGAATGCAGTTTTTCGTGTGTATTGGTGTAGGTCAGGTATGGATTACTGCAGCTCTGACAGTTAGTAAGAAGGTCTCTTAGGTCTTTACTACCTGTGGTACAGCCGGTAGCGTCTTATGCACACTGATGGCTTGTCCAGTGTGGCATAGGCTCGAATCCTAGTCCAAAGACAGAAGTATGTTTCGTGGTTTCACAAATTATAATTTTTTTATTCTTTTCAGTGTAAATGCTTATAGGACAAAACATCTGAATCATGTAAATGAGCGCAAAGGGCTTAGGAGGTCTAGCATAATAAAATAATCTATCTATATACAAGAGCTATATTCTCCCTGTTAAGGGGGGTGGCTGAGTCAAAGTAAAATACCTTGACTCATTGCGGGAAGAAAGTAAATAGGCGGGGATTCCCAGTTCCCTCGCTCCGCCCCATTAAGTCGACGGAGGAAGTATTTTTGACCCCCTCACTCTGGGGGATAATAGAATATTAATGCCCGTTATATGTGTTACTCTTAGTCCTCATTATGGGGGTTGACGCAGACAGAGTGTGGTTAGGGAATTAAGGCTAGATGCCCTCCTAAAGCCCAATAGTGGGCTCGACAGCGAGTCTGCCAATTCCGGAGTCAAGTATTCTCACCACTGGCATGATCCGGTTTTACGTCACGGGTTCCTTTTTCTACCAAGGGCTACGATGGTGCCCTCTTGAGGAGGACTTTGGTTTTTGGCATGTGCGACCGTTACTCTGAGTGAATACCCATTCTAACCTCATATCGTGGCGGATCTCGAACCCACAACCTCACGAATCAAAGCCACTCACGTTACAACTTGGCCAGGCAGCCAACCTTAGGGGTTTTAGCATAAAAGTAATATTCACAATAATATTTTCCTACCTTTTTGGCATTTTAAGAATCTGATTAAATCAACAGGGCGTTTCCCTTCCTATGGGGCTTGAAAGGAGAAGATAGTGACGTCAATACTGTTCTATCCCTCTCATTGTAGTCTAGATGTTAGGACTCATTTAGGGAACAGTATCTGCTATTGTTTGCAAGAAAACTGTCATCAAACAGTGGAAGGTTGTTAAGTCTTCTGTAGATAAAATTCTCATTAACGTTGTCAGAGTCCGTGCATGCTATCGTTTGTTCTTCTTCTTCTTCTTCTTCTTCTTCTTCTTCTCCTTCTTCTTCTTCTTCTTCTTCTTCTTCTTTCTTCTTCTTCTTTCTTCTTTTTCTTCTCTTCTTCTTTTTCTTTCTTCTTCTTCTTCTTCTTCTTCTTCTTCTTCTTCTTCTTCTTCTTCTTCTTCTTCTTTTTCGTGTTTAGATTTTCTACTTCTTCTTCTTCGTGTTTAGATTTTCTTCTTCTTCATGTTTAGATTTTTTTCTTCTTCTTCTACTTCTTCTATTCTGCTCTTTTTTCTTCTACTCCTCCTCTACCCTCTTCTTCTTCTTCTTCTTCTTCTTCTTCTTCTTCTTCTTCTTCTTCTTCTTCTTCTTCTTCACTTCTGCTCTTTCTCCTTCTACTCCTCCTCCACCTTCTTCTTCATGACTATAGCTTTTCTTCTGCTCTTTTTTTCTTCTACTCCTCCTCTACCTTCTTCTTCTTTTTCTTCTTCTTCTTCTTCTTCTTCTTCTACTACTACTACTACTTTTTCTTCTTCACTTCTGCTCTTTCTCCTTCTACTCCTCCTCCACCTTCTTCTTCATGATTATATCTTCTCTTCTGTTTTTTCTCCTTCTACACTTCCTCCTCCTCCACCTCCTTCTCCATAGGTAGATCTTCTTCTTTTCCTTCTTCTTCTTCTCTTCTGCTTTTCTCCTTCTACTCCTCCTCCTCCACCTTCTTCTACATGTTTATATCTTATTCTTTTTCTTATTTTTTTCCTTCATGTTTAGATTTCTTCTTCTTCTTCTTCTTCTTCTTTTTCTGTTTCTTCTTTTTCTGCTTCTTCTTCTTCTTCTTCTTCTTCTTCTTCTTCTTCTTCTTCTTCTTCTTCTTCCTCTTCCTCTTCTTCTTCTTCTTCTTCTTCTTCTTCTTCTTCTTCTTCTTCTTCTTCATTTTCTTCTTCTTCTTCTTCATTTTCTTCTTCTTCTTCTTCTTCTGCTTCTTCTTCTTCTCTTCATTTTCTTCTTCTTCTTCTTCTCTTCTTCTCTCTCTTCATTTTCTTCTTCTTCTTCTTCTTCTTCTTCTTCTCTTCATTTTCTTCTTCTTCTTCTTCTTCTTCTTCTTCTTCTTCTTCTTCTTCTTCTTCTCTTCATTTTCTTCTTCTTCTCTAAATCTTCATTTTCTTCTTCTTCTCTAAATCTTCATTTTCTTCTTCATGGCTAATTCTTCTTTCTCTTCTCCTTTTTCTTCATGTAGCATGGAGGAATATGCAAAGTCATTTTCTGTGGCTCCCTCTCAAGGCCTCTTCCTTTGTCTTGGTTCCTTGTAGCCTCCGAGGGGCTGCTCTCACACCCAAGTCTTTGGGATTAAAGACTGGATGGCCTGACCTCTACTTAAGACCATCTGCTCCAGCCCACCCACCCCTCCCTTCACTTGTTCTCATAGGAGAGCTGCGGAATTGGGCAATACTGCCCCCTATTGGAGCATGATCTTGTAGAGACTGTTGCAGAAACAGCCTCTTGCATCCCATGGTGTATCTCCCCTTTCCTTCTTAAAGGAGAGCTGCGGAACGGGCAATATTGCCCCCTATCGACGTATGACAGTGTGAATATAATGTTGCGAAATTAACCCTAAAAACCCAATAGTGTCTCACCTTCTTGTACTTAAAAGAGTGCTGCAAAACGGGCAATATTGCCCCAAACGAATCATGAGTTTGTGAAGGCACTGTTGCAGAATCAACTCCATAACTAGTTTGTTGTATCTCCCGCCTTCTTGAAGGAGAGCAAGAAACTTGTGAAGGTACTGTTACAATTTTAACCCCATATATCCACTGTACAATCTCCCCTTCTCTTGCATTTAAAGGAGAGCTGTGAACGGGCAATATTGCCCCCTTTCGAAGCATGAACCTTGTGAAGGTACTGTTGCAAAATTAACCCCATACATCCAGTGTTGTCTCCCCTTCTCTTGTTCTTAAAAGAGAGCTGAGGAACGGGTAATATTATCCTTAAGGAAACATAATCTTGTGGAGATACTGTTCCAGAATTAACCCCACACATCCAGTGATTTATTGATGACATTTACTTGATCTGCAAAGGCTTTCTACCAAATTACCAGATTTTCGACCTCTTGGTCTGTGTTAATTGCAATTTTGTGATCTCGACAATCGGTGTCCAACGCTGTTGTTGTTCTTGTTCTTGTTTTCGTTGTTGTTGTTTTTTGTGTCATTATTATAATAACTGGCTATTCAGGAGTAAAAGTATACATACAATTGCATAATAGTGTATTATGAAATGCGAATACATTAAATTTTGAATTATATTTTAGCGAATCACCATTTATTATTATTATTATTATTATTATTATAATTATTATTATTATTATTATTATTATTATTAGTAGTAGTAGTAGTAGTAGTAGTATTAGTATTATTATCATCATCATCATTATCATCATCATTACTGACACTACGCAACTACAATAACTTGGATTGCAAGAAAAGGTTATCCAATAAAACTAAAATGAAAAAGAAAAAGTAAAAATGTATACAACGTATTTACGGTACAGTAAAATAGTCTCTAGATATTTAGAGACCTACTTGCATTTCAGATTAGTCTAAAACTGTTCAAACCCTTCCAGGCCATCCTGTTCTACGTGCCGAGATACATCTGGAAATCTTGGGAGGCTGGTCGTCTGAGGATGCTCGTGGACAGACTAAATCAACCGACCGTCACAACTGAGGTGAAACAGAAACGAATGAATACCATTGTAAATTATTTCATCTCTAATCTCCATCGTCACAATGTCTATGCATATCAGTTCTTCACCTGTGAGATTCTTAACTTTGCCAATGTCATTGGACAGATGTACTTCACAGACAGGTAAGATTTCTGTAATTACCTAACACATCTCTTATTGTCCCTACACGTCGAACGAGTCACAACACTCCCCCACTTCGGCTTCTCTTTTTCCTTAAATGCTTTCTTGGGGCATATGTCCGATTAGAGCATGTTTCATTGTCCCATTGTTACATGCATAAATAATGCCCACGAGAATGATTTTTTTTTTTTTTTAACTCCCCGTCTCCTTGTAGATTTCTTATTTGTTTTTATCCTCACTAACTCCTATCATATGTTCCCTTAAAACATTAATATTACTCGCGATCTGGAGCATATTATCAAACATCCTACTCGTGTTCCTGATCATCACGAACATGCAGCAAACACTCTTGACCTATTTCTTACTTCTAACCCTTCAAACTACTCTTATTCTGTGCTTTCCCCTCTTGGAAAATCCAACCACTCTCTGATCTCAATACCTTCCATTTTTGCTCCCCCTCCACCAATCCCTCCTACTCAGCGCCGCCTTTGGCACTTTGAGCGTACCCAACATGATAATTTACGTAATTTTCTCTTTGACTTCCCATGGGATGACTACTGCTTTCGGTCCCGCAACCCTGATCAGGTAGCTCTAAAAGTTGCCGAGATCATGACCTTGGGAATGGAGGCATACATCCCCACTTTTACAAAAACTCTCTCTCCCCCTAAACCTTGGTTTGACCATGCCTGCTCCATGAATATCCAGGCCAGGAATCAGGCACACCTATCTTATCAAGCCTCTCCTTCCTATTTAACTCACTCTGCTTTTATTGTTGCTAGGAATCGCTGGACTGCTCAGATTCGAAGTTCAAAGGTTTCCTATATAAGAAGAATAGTTGATTACCTTAACTCCTCTCCCACTGACAAATGCTTCTGGTCCTTAGCCAAAAACCTCTCCAAAAATTTCTGTAACTCAAGCTTTCCCCCTCTCATTCGTTCTAATGGTCCTATAGCTTGCTCTCCCATTGACAAAGCCTCTCTCTTTGGCTTTCATTTTTCTGCCAACTCTTCTATCAAGAATTCCAGCACACCTGTTCCTCAATCTTTACCCCTCTCTAACCCTATGCCCTTTCTTATCCTTTCTTCACGCAAAGTTCATAAGGTTCTACGCTCGTTAAAGACGAACAAGGCATCTGATCCCGATGGTATCCCTGCAAGGTTCCTTAAGGAGTTTGCAGATAAACTGGCTCCCGTGCTTTGCCATCTTTTTCGCTTCCTAAGAAGGGTAACCGCTCTATTTCTTCAAACTACCAACCTATTGCCCTAGCCTCCTCTATTGCTAAAGTTTTCGAAACTTTGCTCAATGCTCACGTCCTGAAGCGCCTTGAATCTAACTCATTTATCTCAGATCACCAGTACCTATCTTACTCATGTAAGATCATTTTCCCTGGGGAACTATGGGGAATCCTTTGTCATCGCCCTTGATATCTCCAAGGCTTTTGACAGAGCCTGGCACAAGGGTCTTTTGTCCAAACTCTCTGCCTATGGCTTTACCCCTTCTTTCTGTTCTCCGATTTCCAGTTTTCTTTCTGACCATTTTATATCTGTAATTGTTGATGGTGCGGCATCTAGCCCTTTCTCTGTTACCAGTGGTGTTCCAAAGGCCTCTGTTCTTTCACCTACTCTGTTCCTTCTCTTCATCAATGATCTTCTACAATCCCTATCATCCTCTCTTCTTCATGCCTTTGCTGATGATCCTGCCCTTCACTTTTCCTTTGCCTTTTCTTCACAACCTTCATCTGCTTCTCGTAATCAGTCTTGTGTCACTCTTTCTTCTACTCTCAACTCTGATTTGCAAAGGGTATCTGAGTGGGGCACTCAAAAATTTAGTTAAACTCAGTGCCTCCAAAACACAGTTTCTGGCTATCTCTTTATCTTCTTCTCCTCCTGGTAACCCTATTGTCTTCGAAACTAACGAAATATACCCTCTTAATTATATCAACATATCAGGAATCCATATAGCCTCTAACTTGTCTTGGAGGAATCGCATAATCCAAATTTATAAATCTTCATCCAAAAAGTTGGGGGTATTGTTTTGTTTCCGTCATTACTTTTCCTGTTTACGGCTACTTAAATTTTATAAAGGTCTTATCCATCCTTTCTTATAATACTGCTCACACATATGGGGTGCTTCTTCTTATACTTATCTCCTTGATAGGGTTGAATCTAAGGCACTCAGACTCATTAATGATCCTTCTCTTACTTCTAATCTGGATTCTCTCTCTTTCCCCTGTAAGGTATCTTCCCTTTCTATTTTCTATCGCTACTACGTCCATCGCTGCTCTGATGAGTTGGCGAGTTGCATCCCTCCCCCACAGCCGAGGCCACGTAACACTTGTCAAGCTGCCTCATCTCACTGGTACTGTGTGGAGATTTGTAGCTCACGGATTGGTCGGTTCAGCGACTGCTTCTTCCCATCTATCTCCAGACTCTGGAACTCTCTTCCTCCTTCTGTCTTTCCTAATTCTTATGACCTATCATACTTCAAAAAGTGGATCTATCGTCATCTCAGAGCCTAGTCCTCTATATCTCTGGGTTCTCTGTACTTTGACTGCTTTTTCTGTCTGTTGTTTTCCTTTGTGTGATATTACCTCATCTCTGCCTTGTCCTTAACTTTTTCTTTTCCTTCGTCTTGGTGTTTTCTTGTGCCCGGGCCTGTATTGATGAGGGCAGTATTTGCCTGTCCCGGTGTCACACTCATTAAAAAAAATTACATATTAATAATGGAACATAAATTAATAAATTATAAATATAGCAAGCCTGTTACAAGTAAGTACTGTATTCCCTCTAAAGAGGAAGTGTGTGTTCGAATATGTTTCTAGTTTACTAATAAACTAATAAATAGATATATAAATAAATTAGCAAACAAATGAATAAATAAAATTAATAAGCAGAGTACTACAAATAAATACATAGCTTAGATCTTGTTCATTGTAGAATAACACTATGTATATCAAATATATGTAGTAAATAAGGTTAAAAGATATGAATTAATACAAATAGATTGATGGATTATTTTTATGAGTGAGGCACCGAGACAGGCAAAGAAACTTGCTCTCATCGGCCCGGGCAGCACGTATACGTTTAAGATAAATGAAAAGTAGCAGCTTATGGACAGGACAGAAATAAGAGAGTGATAAACAATAAAATAGAAAGGCAGAAAGAATAGAAAAAGTAATGGAGAGCTTGACAGATAAACAGATAGATATAACCCCCCCCCCCGATAAATAATAAGTCTTAAAGTAATACCAACTTCTGTGTTATAATAATCCTAAAGGTCTTTGTAGTGACATTTGATGCCTAACGTAAGCTAAGATCAACGATGGCATATCCCCCCATCTTCAACTCCTTTTGTCTCCTAGTCTGTTTTTCTGTAACTGAGAAGAAATATTTGATCGTAATTCTGTACCACGAATAGCCTGAATTGTCTTATTTAAAATTCTTACGAAACCCAGGGTAATATAACAGTTTACGGTTGTATAATGGTGAATCTTTGGATTTTATCATATAAATTCTCTCACAAGCTCATATATCACCTCGTAACTCTTATGCTAGTTGTTGTTGATGTTGTTGTTGTCATTGTTATTATTACTATATTATTATTATTATTATTATTACTATTATTATTATTATTATTATTATTGTTATTATTATTATTACTCATGATTATTATAATAATTATTATTATTATTATTATTATTATTATTATCATTATTATTATTATTATTATTATTATTACTCATGATTATTATTTGCGTTGTTATTCTTATAATTATTATTATTATTATTATCATTAGTAGTAGTAGTAGTAGTAGTATTATCATTATTGTTATTTGTGTTATTATTATTATTATTTTTTTTTTCCATCACAGATTTCTTGATTTCGGTTTCATGAGCTTCGGACCCAGAGTTTACCAGTACAAAACCTCTGAAACGTCACGGTTTGATCCCATGGACGAAATATTCCCCAAAGTTGCCAAATGTGTTTTTCATAAGTTTGGTCCCTCGGGATCCATAGTCAGACACGATGCTCTCTGCGTTCTGCCTCTCAACATTCTCAACCAGAAAATATTCGTCTTTCTCTGGTTTTGGTGAGTTGTTTAATTGACCTCCAGAAGTGTTAGAGAAATGAAGATGAAGAATAATGTAAAAAGCTTCACACATTGTATTAATCTAAGCTAATGTTGCTAATCTTCCATACGACCTGATATGGTTATATCGATGTAGGATTTCATATTACTAATTTCCATGTAAATTACTATTAAATCTTGATAGACTTAGTGCTTATATATTTTGATTATAATAATTAAAAATATAACAATATTCACTAAGAATATACTCTGAGAGATGAGGATATAGGAATTGGACAATTTAAAAAATCTAGTGAGTTAACAAAAACTTATTTCATATACAGTAATAAATTAGTTAACTTAAAACCAATTTAGTCCAAATTACTTGCAGAAATTAGACAATATGTCTATTGAGGGAAAGTTTATTTAATGTTTTTTCTTCTTTTTTGTCTTAAATATGAATCTCATAGCGAAAGAGCGATTTGAGGCTTCAAGATTAGTTCCTATATTTGTCGGGAGTTTTTATTCTAGTTTCGTCTCTCTTTGATCTAAATTGCTCTTGTCTTTAATATAGGATCAATTTTTACCTGAATATTTTTTATTTTTTTCAGGTTCGTCATAGTGGCCATTTTATCTACAATAGGTCTGTTGTACAGAGCAGCTACGCTATCGCCCAATTTCCGTTACATGCTTTTGAGGGGGAGGTCCCGTCTGACTCCAGTGGAAAATCTCCAAACCATCTCGCGACACCTCCTCATAGGAGACTGGTTTCTGTTATATTTAATGGGTACGTTTTTTTCAATCATCTCTGCTCTTTTCTCTTGGCACCAAGGTATTAATCACTCTCCCGATACATGATAGGTTAAAGAATGGTTTGCGAAAAAAAAAATAAAAGCTGAATTAGAAGCTGAATCTTTCCATTTTTAATAATGGAGGTGTTTTACTCAAGAAAATAATTTCGAGATTGGACCCAATATTATTGTACCGTATTGTAATTTTATGATGATAGATTTACAAAGAATATGCTTTTATTCGCTTTGGAAAGTTATGATATTACATATATCTATAATTGCTATACAGAAGACCCTGTTAAAATACTCATTTGTCTGGCCGTCTGTTTCAGCCAAAAATATGGATCCATTCGCCTTCAAGGACTTCATGAATGAACTGGCGCCGAAGATGGAAAAGAAGGACCATCTTTCCTGAAATGTAAACGTTCCCCACAAACTCGCATCTTTACTTACAATTCTGAGGTGTCTCAAAGATAATGTTAAATTATTTTATGTGTAACTGTTCCCATAAGAATTTTTAGACTTTATGGTTTTGTTCCTAAAATAGTGTCAGAAATGGAAAAGATAGTTCAGGGCTAAAAGAAATGCTATGTTTCTCTTGCTTTTTTTTTTTTTTGTAAACTTTCTCGCCATCTTGCACCAAGAAATATATCCCTGTGAAGCATTTTCATTAAAAAAAAAAAAAAAAATCTTCGAGGCCTTAATCAACAAGCTTTGTGTCAAAATCAGCAAAGCAAATCTACAATTTTGAAATGTAGAGATATGGGATTAAATCCTCATGCCTGTTGGTAGTGTTAATGGAGGAGCTTCAGGAATTGTGCGGTTGGTAGCACCTTAGTTCAGTGATTATGAGTCCTAGGTTCGAATCCCGGCCAAAAGTGTAAAATGTGTTTCGTGTTTTCACTAACCATTTTTCCATTAGATTTGTTATCTATTGGTTATTTTTTCTTCGTAACATTAAACTCTTCAGTTTGAATCTGTGCATGTTCCTGTATGTTCCATGTTTGTGACTAGTGTCATTCAATGCATAAAGGGAAAAAATGCTTTCCTTTTCCTTATATCTAGTCACAATGATGGATTTTATGCACACACAAAATCCTCAGTGTATAATAATCTCTGAAAAAAGCAATAGGCCTAGATGATATTTTTAAGTGATTTAAAATGTAACACCAGCCAGTTCTGTTAACTGGAGTAGCCAGTGTAATAATAGGTATTCTGTGTCTTTGAACAATGTTGTTAACTATGTAGTTAAATGGTCATTTCTCGGTCAAATTGATGCTTGTACTTGATTTGGGTCAGCTCGAGATATTCCTCTATGTTTATTCTGTCATATTGATATATATTTTACGTCCATTTTGAGGAACAGGTCTTTTAAACAAAAAATATTACTTTATACTGTACATTGTTTTGTCCTTTTCATTATTATAATTATTATTATTATTATTATTATTATTATTATTATTATTATTATTTTTATTTATATGCATATAAAAGCTTCCTAATTATCTGTATTCAATCTTTGAATTTATTGACTGTTTGGTGAAAGCTTATCCAGGCTATATATTATTTATTTTTAAATATTTATATCATTAAATTTGATTGCATAAATAAATATGAATTTGTGTAATATGTATATGACAAATGAGGACCTCGGTATGGAATTGATTAGAGCACAAATAAAAACAATAGTGACAATATCGACTAAAAGTGGAATAGTAACACCAGTAGTAATAATAATGACAAAAATAAAAATATTATTAGAGTAGTAACAATAATGAAAAAAATATCAGTATAGTGTTCAAGTATACGAATGCTTGCAATGTGCAATAGGTACAATATTTTGCTTTCCTTATCTGTTGTGGTTTTATATAAGAAAATCTTGTATATCTTGCACAGAATGCATCAATATTTGCCCTTGTTTGCATTTGATAATAGTACACGGAGGCATTACTCCTTCACAAGCTGTGAAAAGTATCAAATTCTCTCTCTCTCTCTCTCTCTCTCTCTCTCTCTCTCTCTCTCTCTCTCTCTCTCTCTCTCTCTCTCTCTCTCTCTCTCTCTCTCTCTCTCTCTCTCTCTCTCTCTCTCTCTCTCTCTCCGTACTGTACGTCTGTACGTCCTTTATTCCACATTCGGTTATCTAGTAAGGCTGACGGACTGTTAGGTTCAAACCTACAACGATCCATAGAGAATAAGAGACTAGAATATTTTTGTCTCCCAAACTCTGACAATATATTAATTATTTATAATAAATAGATATAAATTATATACATATACACTAATTTATCCCATAATAACTGCATTTTAAGATAAATTAACTAAGATATATATGTTGGAATATAAACGAATACTAACATTTAGAAGTTCTTAGACTATTATAACATCATTATGTAAGTGTGTGTTAAGAGTATGAACTCACATAGCTTCTGTATTTTATATAGTTATTGCTTTACATATGTACTTCAATAATTATCTAATGTCTAATAATTTTAATTTATGAAGGCGATATGATGATGATATTTTTAGCTGCGTTATAGAAGGCCTTAATGTATTTCCATTATTTTGTTATTTAGTTAGTTATTTTCATTGAGGGCATTTTTTATTATTTTTCCTAATTTTGTATCCATTTATTTTCAGTAAACTTAATTTCTTACTTTTTTTTTTTTAACCAACTTCAAAACTTGTAGTCATTCCATTAATAATAATAATAATAATAATAATAATAATAATAATAATAATAATAATAATAATAATAATAATAATGAACTTCAAAAAAAAAATTTTTGAAAATGATGATGATTGGTTTTACGTCACGGATTCCCTTCTCAACTAAGGTTTAAGACGTTCCCTCTAGTTAAGGACTTTCCTTTTGGCTAGAGGGACCGTTACCCTGATTGAGTGCCCTTTTTAACCTCAGAAAGTGGCGGGCCGCGAACTCTGGAGCTGACATATCAAAGTCGTGAGCATTAACACTCAGCCACGGTGGCCACTTACGGAAAATATCGTGAATTATTTTCTATCTTGCTAATAAGGCTTCGTTTAATCGTTATCTTTTTAAAGCTCTTTTCAACTTGATTTATACCAATTAGTCCAGAATTAGCCAACAGCTTTAAGGAATATTAAATAAGAAAATAATATTTTAAATGAATAAATTAATAAATTATTGATATATATATATATATATATATATATATATATATATATATATATATATATATATATATATATATATATATATATATATATATATATATATATATATATATATATATATATATATATATATATATATATATATATATTTTATATATATATATATATATATATATATATATATATATATATATATATATATATATATATATATATATATATATATATATATATCCATCCATACATACATACATACATACATACATACATACATAATATGCATCCCCCTTTTGAAATCCACACTTGAAAAAGCACATAGCTAAGCTTGAAAAAGTTCAAAGACATGCCACGAAACTGGTGCCAGAAATACGCAATCTCAGTTATGATGAGAGGCTGAGGGAATTAGACTTCCCATCACTCGAAGCTAGAAGAGTGAGGGGGGGATATGGTGACAGTCTTTAAATTCCTTCATGGTTATGATAGAGTGGACAGGGATCGATATTTTGATATGGCTGGCTCTAGAACTAGAGGTCATAGTTTGAAGCTGGGTAAGAAAACTTCTTTGCAGGATGTAAGGAAATACTTTTTCAGTGTAAGAGTAGTTGATAATTGGAATTCGCTAAGCGAGGAGGTAGTTAATGCTATCTCAATCCATAGTTTTAAGGACAGGTATGATAAGTATCACTAAGTATAAAATGGAACCGATCAGGAGACGGGAAGATACGAGCTTTGGGCTCATTCCCGTAAACACAATTAGGTAATCACATACATACATGCATAAAAATTCTGTGTGAAGCTTAAATAAAAGTTTTTCTCTCTTTTTTTCCCTCTTTCTCTTCTTTCTATATTCTGTGAAAGGGAAAGCATAAAAATGAGGCCATCTCTGTCCCAAACCTCTCCCACCCATGGGTTGGGAGGAGGGGTAGCTATTAGGAGACTAAAACAGAAAATCAAGGATTTAGAGGCAATGGTTATAAGCCTTGATGATAAAATTCGACATATGGATAGAGAAATAAAAGAGAATGAAACACTCACAGAGGATATAAGATTTTTGGAGGAAGAATATAAAGCACAAGGACAGGAGAGAAAGGAACTAGAAAAAAGAATAAAGAAGCTGGAAGGGGAAAAGAGTGAACTAGAAACCAGAATTTCTAAACAAGAAGATAAAAACAAACAGCTGAATGACAGCCTAAATGAATTAGATGTTAGTTCACTGCTCTCTTCTGAGAGAGATGAGATTGCAGCTGGGAATGTCCAGATTAAGGAAAACATTGAACAGTTTAGAAAAGAGTTCCAGGAGCTGAATATGGAACATGATGCCATGAAAACTTCCTTTGCTGATGCACTAAAGGGCAATGTGGCAGTAAAAGAGGCTGTAAAGGTGGTGGCACTGGAAAACACAAACAGTTGACTATAAAGAGACAGTAATCGAAAAAATGAAAGACGTTGTGATGGAAAGGGCAAATCCACTGATCAAACAGGCACTTGATAAAGAGAAGACAGAGGTAATCTCTGGCATAAGCAAATCCCAGGAGCCAACATGGCATGGGAGACTTAAAGAAAATAAAGCTAGGGTTGTAGACCTGATAAGAAAGCTTGGAGTAGTTTGTGATCCTGAGGATATTGTAAACATTCACCAACTAGGCAAATATTCGAGGGAGGGAAAGCCGAGACCAACAAAAGTAACCTTTGAGAGAGGGGAAACATGTAGGGAAATATTGTTGAGGAAAAAAGTCTAAAAGACCTTCAAGTATTCAAAGAAGTGTTCATTAGACGATACAGAACACAGGAAGAGATGAGAAAGATCAAAAACTTGTTGCAAGAGGCAAGAAGGTTAAATGATGAAAGAAATGAAGAAGAGAAGAAAAATTTTCATTTCAGAGTTCTTCCAGACAAAGGGGTGATAAAGAAGATAATGACAGAAGATAAGGGGATGGGACCTCATTAAGATTGTTATGCACAAATGCTGATGGATTAGCTGGTAAGGCAGTAGAATTAAAAGATAGGATTCACAACAGTAAGGCAGATATAGTAGCAGTTACAGAGACTAAGTTGAGTGAGGACTTAAGCAGTGTCACAGTTTTTCCTAAGGGCTTCAGAATATTAAGGGTTGAAAGATCTGAGAGGACTGGTGGAGGGATAGCACTGCTCATAAGTGAAAGGATTCAGGTTGAAGAAATAAACTTGGCTATAGAGAGTGAGTTCAAGGAATTTCTTATTGCTCACATAAATACTGGGTCAGAGAGCATTATAATAACTGTTGTATATAACCCACCAAGGAACCACACATAGGCTAGAGGTTTATGAGGAAAGTCATATAGGTACTATTGAAGTCATAAACTCAGTTGTTAACATGGCACGGGAGAGAAAATGTAGGATTTTGATTATGGGAGATTTTAATCATAAAGAGATAGATTGGATAAATATTGACCCACACAGTGGTGAGGACTCATTCGGGGCAAGATTCCTAGATTGCGTACAAGGGAATTTCCTACACCAACATGTAATGGAACCAACGAGGGCCAGGGTGGGGATGAGCCATCACTACTTGATCTAGTATTCACAGATAATGTGTTGGATATTGAAAAAATTGAGTATGAACCACCAATTGGAAAGAGTGACCACTGTGTGTTGTTGATGGAGTATATCATTGAAGATATTCTTCCTGAGAGTAGAGGCACTGAGGACATGAGGAGGAACTATCCGAAAGGAGATTACATCAAAATGAATGAGCTTTTTGCAGTTATTGACTGGAGAACCTTATTTTACAACAAATCTGTACAAGAAATGTATGACATCTTTTGTGAGAAATATGGGAAGATAGTAGATTGCTGCATACCTGTCACCAAAGTAGGTGTAATTCATGCCAGAGAGAAATGGTTCGATAATGAGTGTAAAAGAGCTAAGGAGTGGAGAGACAAATGCTGGAAAAGGTATAGGAGGAGAAAAAACATAAATGCCTGGCAAACCTACAAAAGAGCAAGAAATGACTACCTAAGTAAAAGAAGAGAGGCAGAGAGAGACTATGAGAGGGACATCACCAGGAAGGCTAAAGAAAATCCCAAGCTTTTCCACAGCTTTATCAGAGGAAAACTGAAGGTAAAAGAACAGGTTTTAAGGCTAAAGAGAGCGGATGGAAGCATCACTGAGATGGATGAAGAGATCTGCAAAGAATTGAACAAGGAGTTTCAGTCAGTATTTACAGTAGAAAATACCCCACCCCCTCAGATTGCAGTGATAGAAGCTCAAGGGCCGGTATTAGAGAACATCGAGCCTTACAGCCACAGAGGTATGCAAAGAGCTGATGGATTTAGATGTCGATGAAAGCTACAGGTCTTGATAACATATCCCCTCATGTACTTAAAAAATGTGCAAACTCAATATCAGTGGCACTGAGTATCATATTTAAAAAGTCACTGGAGTCAGGGGAGATTCCAAGATGCTGGAAACAAGGAAATGTGATACCTATCTTCAAAAAGGGAAGGAGGGATACGGCTCTGAACAATAGACCAGTTTCCTTGACAAGCATAGTTTGCAAAGTTATGGAGAAACTACTAAGGAAACATATCTCTCTTCACTTGGAATCCTTCAACTTTTTGTCAGTGAGGCAACATGGCTTCAGAGAAGGTTGATCAACAGTAACAAACTTATTAGAATTTTATGATGAGGTAAGCCGAATCTTACAGGAAAGAGAGGGCTGGGCAGAATGCATATTCCTAGACTTCCAGAGAGCGTTTGCCACTGTCCCACACGGGAGACTTATTAGGAAGCTGCAAGCAATGGCTAGAATAGGTGGAAATGTCTTGCAATGGATAAAAACTTACTTAGAAGGAAGGGAACAGAGGGTTAGAGTAAGACACTTAGTGTCTGAATGGAGGAGAGTTAGTAGTGGAGTTCCACAGGGTTCAGTTTTAGGGCCACTTTTGTTCCTTATATATGTAAATGACCTACCAGAGTCTGTAAGTTCATTCATGAATATGTTTGCAGATGATGCAAAGATTGTAAAGAAAGTAAGAAACGAGAACAATGGTAGAGAACTTCAGGAAGATCTAAATAGTCTGCATGAGTGGTCAGAAAAGTGGCCAATGAAATTCAATACTTCAAAATGTATGGTAATGAGAATGGGTACAACTGCAAGAAGGCCCAAACTTGACTACTCGGTGGCTGGAGTACAACTTCAAGAGACAGAAAATGAGAGAGATCTAGGAGTAAACATACTGGCAGAATTGTCTCCAGAAATGCATATAAATGGCATAGTAAGGGCAGCATATGCTTATCTTATCAAATGTAAGGGTAGCCTTCAGGCACATGGACAAGGAAATGTTCAGAAATATTTATGTAACCTATGTGAGGCCAAAACTCGAATATGCAGCCCCATTTTGGAATCCTCACTTGAAAAGGCACGTAGCTAAACTTGAAAAAGTTCTAAGACTTGCCACGAAACTGGTGCCAGAAATACGTAATCTCAGTTATGATAAAATGCTGAGGGAATTAGACTTACCATCACTCGAAGCTAGAAGATTGAGGGGGGATATGGTGACAGTCATTAAATTCCTTCCTGGTTATGATAGAGTGGATAGGGGTCGATATTTTGATATGGCTGGCTCTAGAACTAGAGGTCATAGTTTGAAGCTTCGTAAGGAAACTTCTTCGCAGGATGCAAGGAAATACTTTTTCAGTGTAAGAGTAGTTGATCATTGGAATTCGCTAAGCGAGGAGGTAGTTAATGCTATCTCAATCCATAGTTTTAAGGACAGATATGATAAGTATCACTAAGTACAAAATGGAAGCGATCAGGAGACGGGAAGATACGAGCTTTGGGCTCTTTCCCGTAAGCACAATTATCAAATAGATAAATAAACAGAAATTTCTAGCTTGATGTACATTGGAATCTGTCTTAATTATCATTAATAAATCAAAATCTCACCTCTAGATGGATAATTCCATAGAAATAGTCCATATGTATTCATTGGACCATCCCTTATGTACGGGGATGGCCGAGTCAAAGCAAATTCACCTAAAGCTAGTTTACTCCCAATTATGAAAGTAACGAATTGGAATTGCCAAATAATTTTTCAAAAGTCGCGGGTATAACAATGAAAAAAAAATTCTTTAAATTTTATTTATAATTTTTATTATGTTTATAGATATATATATAATATCGATTAAAACCCTAAGCTGTAAATCAAAGAAAATAATAGAACATAATATTTAGCTTTCCGCTAATAATCATAATTTTAGGGAAAGAAAAAAGATAAATACCTCCCAATGTTCTATTTTCTTTCTCAATTTGATTATGCTACTTTAAATATTTTGTTATGAATATAAATAATAATAATTAAGAAAATAAAAGATGATATATTTCCCAAAAAAATAAGATAAAAACAATAACTGAATATTTTAAACCATCCTTAATTTTGTAGAAAGAACCATCAACATATTATAAACAGAGGATCTGAGTTTACCCATAATTCCATTTCTTTCGGGCTACCCCAACGTGGAGGTAAAGTGTGTTCCGAATATGTCGAGCTTATTTACACGTTTATAAGACTTAATTTGCAGTTTTGTTTTAAGATATTAATGTCTTCTTATTATGAATTACTTGTGTGTTACTTTAATATTATGGAATTATTGTGATTTTATAATAAAATCGGATTGAATGAATTTCTGTCCCGGTAACAGCGTGCTTAGGAAGAGCATCTGTCATGTGTTTTCCGTTCTTCCGCAGTCAAATTCTTATGTTGCATTTTGCTGTTACATCAAGTTATTGTCTTTTCAGCATTGACGTATTGGGATTTTTTCTTTAAGAAACTTTAGCATACCATTATTATTTTGAGGTTTGAGGGAAGATGAAAATTAGTATCAGAAAAACTCGACTATTTTTATTTTTGTTAGGATGACTTGTTAACGTCTAGTTACGACCAAATATAATATTGTCATAATGCCTTGTTTATGATAGATTGGTATTATTGCATTATAGGACCACCTCTGTTTCCAGTTGAAATAAAGGTTTTCTGCTAGTTTTTTATGTTTTAAGCGAATCTGACCTTCATTTGCTCCGGAAATTAGTCCTTCACTCTGAAAAATTAACCGTTAGTTAAAAATCACTGGGATACATTAACCGTTAGTTAAAATTCACAGGCTTTCTGGTAAGTGAAGAGTTGCTGTAGCCGCCCGTTACTCAGTTTCAAATCGCGCACTGAGTTAATGAAATAACGGTTAGGTTAGGTTAGTTCTAAACACAAAAAAACTACCAAAATTTTTTTTATTTCTATTGGAAAATAGAGGTGGTCCTATAATGCAATTTTACCTGATAGATTTTTGCAAATACACGCGTCTCGCTTTGGAAATGAAATTTTTATTAGTTTTTTAACCCGACCTTCTAAGTCGTCGGAATTTACTTCTAACTATAGCTATCTAATCCTGTTCTAAAAACGTCTAATTTACGATGAATTAGGTGATCAGATTCGTTCCACATCAAATAACCTGGAATATTGAAATCAACGTAAACTACACGTGAATGGGATGGGTGTTATAATAAAGAATCATTCATGTATTGTAAATTAAGAGTATCCTTTAATCGTAATATTACTGGATATCTTATTATCTACACTTGTGTTCATGGTTCACTTATGGAAATATTATGGGTAATTTCCCTTGAGGCAGTAGCCCTTAACTTTTATGTTGAAACTTACCATTGCCCTTTGATGATGTTTAAGTGAAATATTTTTTTTATATTAGTGGACACCAAAGCTGGTGAAAAAAAATTGCCCTCATCGGGCCTGGGCACTAAGAATCAGATAGCAAAGGGAAAGAGATATGAAGTGTTGCAACTGGTTAGATGCAAAGGGTTAATGAATATGTGTAACGAATATTGAAGAATAATTTGTGTAGATGTAGACATAGGAAAGGCTCCCTAACTGAAAGAAGATTTAACATCGAACTGGTCAGGACAGTCCTATTTAAGTCTAAAAGACCTTCATCTATAAAAATATCATAATAAAGAAATAATGAATGAAAAGAGTCATAGTCAATGAGATTTCATACTTGTTTAGATTAGGTATGGAGCGATTGTCGGATAAGCTGGATAAGACGCTCTTCACTGCTGTCAACTTGAGAAGGCACTCCTCATGATTGACCAACTGGAGATAACCTAACCTAAGGTGCTCTATCTCCAGTTGCTTAATTATGAGATTCGTAATCTGCTGTTGGCCAATTGTTAGGAGTGTTTTCTCTGGGTGACGGTGGTGAGATGCATCTTCTCCACGTTTTCCGCGATTGTCTTACTCGCGTTTGGTTGATTTTTGTTTTGTAACCAATTAGTGTTTTGGACAATATATTTACTTTTTACTCCCCGAGTTGATGATTGACATTGTAGTTCTCAGTAATTTATTTATGAACAGTTAGATATGTTTAGGGTAAAGAATGCCAGTAAGGAAACAAGTTGTGATTTTAGATATTTCTCCCCTTATAACTGGGAGTGTGAAAGTAAAAATTTACCTTTGGGCTTATTTATGCAAATGTGATCGCCCTTGCAATCTAGATGGTTGACACGAACGTGTGTAGCTGCAGCTTTTTTTTATGGATCTTTGAAAGGTGAAATATCACTTACGTGCAATTTCCAAAATTTCTGGATGGTTTATCGTTTAAAATTAGCTTTTCTAACTGAACCAATGAGCCATAAGCACTGTCATAGAGAACCATTAATATAAAATTCAAATCTAATATAACCAAGTGCAACAGTGCTTTAATATTGTTAGAAACAGGGAACACAATTAGAAGCGGCTAAGGTTTGGTTCTTTGGTCAGGTGCAACTGCCGATTCTCGAAAAAGTTTAGTGAAGGGAGGTGCCCTGTGCTAAGATGTCATCTGTTGTTTAACCCAGCTTTTTCACAGATCCTGGAAGGCGGTAGCAAAAACAAATGAGGAAATACAGAGAATTACCAGAAAACTAGGGAGTCGGTGTTCTTCAAACACTTAGAAAATTGCAAAGACCATAAGCACCTTATATACTGCAAAGCAATAAAAATTCGAAAATGGGTCATGTGTTGGAAAATGTTGCTCACACATTTGGGGTGCTTCTTCTTATACTTATCTCCTTGATAGGGTTGAATCTAAGACAGTCAGACTCATTAATGATCGATCTCTTACTTCTAATATGAATTCTCTCTCTCTTCGCCGTAAGGTATCTTCCCTTTCTCTTTTCTATCGCTACTTCTTCCATGGCTGCTCTGATAAGTTGGTGAGTTGCATCCCTCCCCCACTGCCAAGGCCGCATACCACTCGCCAAGCGGCCTCATCTCTCAGGTACTGTGTGGAGATTTGTAGCTCGCGGATTAGTCAGTGCAGCGACTGCTACTTCCCATTTACCTCCGGACTCTGGAACTCTCTTCTCCTTCTGTCTCTCCTAAATCTTTTGACCTATCATTCTTCAAAAGCAGATAGGGCCTAGTCCTCCATATCTCTGGGTCCTTTGTACTTTGACTATTTTTCTGTCATTTCCTTTTGTGTGGTATTACTTCATCTATGTCTTATCCTTAACCTTTTTCTTTTCCTTCGTCTTGGTGTTTTCTTGTGCCCAGGCCTTTATTGATTAGGGCAATTTTTGCCTGACTCGGTGTTTCACTCATAAAGGAAAAAATGTGTTGATTTAGGGGTTATTATTTACATCGTTCTTTACTCTGATGTTATAAATGATGTACAGTAATCCCTCGCTATATTGCGGATTCAGTGCATCGCGGGTTTTTATGGCGAGCATATGTATTTTATATCGCAGATTTTCTGGGTATATTGCAGGAATCCACGATGTGTGGAAATATTAAAATTTCCAGTATTTTCATTATTTTATTGATAAAAACAAATATTTCCTAGCCTTAGAATAATAAAGCAGTAAAAAACATAAATTTAAACATGTAACTCACAGTATTGCACCATCTAAAATATGATACCAGTGCGGTATGTGCTGCATAGATATCTGTGACTTGGAAAACGCACCTACGTGAGATAGTACACGGGATGATATTGGCTGATGGGTGGGAGACGACTTATCACAGAATTGTGTTCTGTATCCTGGGGTCTGATTGGCTTTTTGACTGAAGCTTGATTCTTCCAGCATCTTACCTTGTCTCGCCTCACTCATTCAGTTATTATGTGTTCGCCTTTCTTGCTGTCATCGGCTGTGCAGTATGTAAACGTCATCTTTACTGTACCCCTCTCTGCTCTCACATGTTAGTCTCGTAAAGTTACTGTATTATCATTATTGTTATTATTATAGGTATTATTTTTGTACAGTACGTGTAGGTTTTTCACGGTAAACTTACCTATCACGCTCATGTAGCTTTACGCTTGCTCGCTGTTATTTATGGTAAACTTAGCTGTCACACTCATATAACTTTACGCTTGCGCACTGTTATTAATAAAGTAAAGGGTGAGTTGTTAACAGTGCAGGGAGGGTTAATAAATGTAAAATGTGGTGCTGCTACTTCGCGGGTGGTCCCGGAACGTAACACCCACGATAAATGAGGGATTACTGTACATAGGTTAGAAAAACTTAAAAGCTTTAGCATTTTAGTTGCGTCTTGTAGAATATCCATTATTTACTGCAGGTGAAGTTAAAATTAAGATAATTGTAATTAAAAGATAAAGGAATAGATACTCATTGTTCGATATTCTGGTTTTTTTTTTTTTTTTTTTTTGTATATATCAACTGATTGTTTGTATCTTGATGTTTTGGTTTATTGAGTTCTTCTTCTGGAGTTGTTTTAATAACTCCTTTTGATTTGCCTTTTCAGTATTATGTGGTGTGTGGTATCATATACATTTTCTTTCATAGATAAAATTTACAATAAGAGAAATTTTCCTTAAAAAACAAAAAAGAAATTTACATCATAATCGTTTAGGGTCAAATGTTAAGGTTTTGGGTTTTCATTACTAAATTCCAGGTGGTGTTGAATACCCATTCATTGTAGTTAAATATGAAGAATTTAATTTCAAGTATGCATTTTTTCTTTTAGAAATGTGGTTTCCATCATAATCCCAGTACTAATATAATTTTTCTTATTTGCAGGTAACTCTTCAAGATGGGTGCCTATAAGTACATGCAAGAGATTTATCGCAAGAAGCAGAGCGATGTTATGCGCTTTTTGCTTCGCATAAGAGCCTGGCACTACCGCCACCTTAACAAATTACACCGTGCCCCTCGACCCAGCCGTCCTGAAAAGGCTCGTAGATTGGGCTACAAGAATATTCACGGTGAGTTTTAGTTAAATTTCTCTGTATGTGCTGTCTTTCTGTACAATATATATCACGAATTTTGTAACTTTCATTTGCTATAAACAATATTGTGGGATGAAAGCTTTATTCAAGTTTGTGTTATCGTCATAGTTGTGACTGTTGTATATATTTTCTCTGAGTAATTTGTAGGTTGTGTTTGACAACTTCAGATAAGATGCTGAGTTTATGACTTACCGTCAGCATAACAATGAAATGCAATTTAAAATTTAATTGCTTGTTAAAGTAAAGAAGGAAGGATAAGGTAGATTGTGTACATCCCCTCTAATTTAGGTGTTACTAAATGAGAATAGGCTACTATAATTGCTTTTTCCTCATAATTAGTTTTGTGAAGATTAGATGTTTCTTTACAAGACTTAGAACTTTAACTTTCTGCAGGTATCTTCATTTACCGCATTCGAGTGCGTCGCGGGGGTCGCAAGCGCCCAGTGCCTAAGGGAGCCACATATGGTAAGCCCAAGAGCCATGGTGTCAACCAGCTGAAGCCTACTCGCAACTTGCAATCCTTGGCTGAGGTAAAAACTTTTTAGAATTTTCTGCTTGAATTTATATTTCTTTTTCTAACAAATGGTTTTTGCTGTAAAAGTTAAACATTTTAATAGTTTTTAGCTTTCTTTTTTTTTTGCGGAAGTATTGGCAATTTATATAAGATCTTCCATTAGCTACAGTTCTTTTCTTGTGCCTACATCTACAATGAATATTTTGACATATCTGTTGTGCAACTTTTAATATCCCTGTACATCTAATAAAGCACAACACTCCCCATCACTATTTCTCTTAGTTTATTAGGCTCATTTCTGCCTTGTCCTTAAACTGTTAGTTTTTCTTAAATTATTGTTCTTGTTGTCGAGCCAGATGAAGTAACAATGAAGAAAAAAAATTTATTCTCCAAAAACGGACTTCATTATTTATTTTTATTTCAAAAGTACAGTATCATATGATTTGTGTAAATGTAGATGCAATTTCTACAAGTTATTTTAAATATTTTATGGATTTTCACTGAAGAATATGCCTATTAAAGTGTAAGATAATACGCTATAACATTGAAACTTACCTTTACAGGAGAGAGTTGGTCGCAGACTTGGAGGTCTGGTAGTTTTGAACAGTTATTGGGTAGCCCAGGATTCCACTTACAAGTATTACGAAGTTATCATGCTCGACCCAAGGCGTGGAGCGATTCGTCGTAATCCATATTACAACTGGGCAGCCAAACCCCAGCATAAGCATCGCGAACTCCGTGGAAAAACTTCCGCGGGACGCAAACACAGAGGTCTTGGAAAGGGATATCGCTTCTCACACACCAAGGGAGGATCTCGCCGTGCCCGCTGGAAGAGGCAAAACACTTTGAGCCTCCGAAGGAAGCGTTAAGAGGATTATTTTTTCTTTTCAATGATGTTGGGCTTTGTCCAATTAAAAAAAAAAAAAAGAAATCTGATTGTGATTTCTCCCCATGTTTTGGGAATGAGGTTATTTTTATTTCATTTAAAATTTTAAAGGGATGGAGGGAGGGCATATTACTGCTTAAACTTTATTTATTTATTTTTTTTTTTTAGTGATGTCAATTTATTAGCAGTGAGAAAATTAAAACGAGATAACTCCCAAAGGTAGTGTTCTTTTATACATTTACCAACACAAAGTTAACCCCTGTGTTTTATTTATATATATATATATATATATATATATATATATATATATATATATATATATATATATATATATATATATATATATATATATATATACACACACACACAAGTCTTGTCTCCTTAGGGTTGTGAATAGTTCAGCTTATACCCGTCCATTAAGGGACTTCCCTCGTGTTCTGGGTATGAAAATGCTATTTGTTCCCATATTGTGATCAGCTTTACGCCACGGTCTCTCCGCTAAGGGATAGGACAGTGCCTTCTTGTGAGGAACTTTGGTTTTGGCAGGTGTGATCGTTTCTCTCTCTAACCTCAGACTGTGGCAGACCACGAACCCTCGACCTTGTGAATCAATGTCACGAGCTTTACCACTTAGCAACGGTGACCATGTATTTAGTCCCATATTAAAAGTAAGGATTGTCTATTCAAATGAGACCCAACATTTCTGTTATAAGAAAATGTTCGACTTGAGCAGGTACTGCAATATTCAGTACTTTACCTCTTTCAGTATTGGCATAACATTGCTTGTAGATAACTCCAGCTAATAAACGTCTTGAGGTACAAGACTTTAGGGTTATATCTTTAAGCTTCAAATTGGCTTTCCATACCAGAGCACACATGGCATATGACCGTAACAATTTCTATATGATCATTATCCCCATCTTTAAAGAACAATGTTTTTACAATTAAATTTCACAGTCTTGTAAAGATTAACTGTGAGCACCTTCTGTATTTTGAAATATTTATAGCAAATGTATTTATCAAGTACGTTTAGAGTGACCCCTTCAAACCGTTGGATTAGAAATGTGACTATACTAACCACGGAAATTTTTATGAAATTGATTATATGTGAGATTTTCGCCATTTCAGCAATAGCCTGAGGTCTGAGATGATGGTCTTTACTCTATTTATGGACTAGAAGATTTTAGTTGATCTCCAGAGCAGAGAAGTTCGTGTGTTTCTTTAAGGCACTCGGGTGTGGGACCAGCAGTAGGACTGTTGTCCTAGTTTGATTGCCAGATTTGTATCAGTCTCTTGTTTTTCCCGTATCTGTCCGTCCGCCAGTTCAGCATGATTAAGTCTTGGTTGATGATGCCTTCTGGGTCGTTGGGGGTACTTTTGCAGTCGAATGACAACAAAGTGGTGGATCCATTGCAATGCTGCACTGCTCAGTTATTGCAATTCCAGGTGGATATGTCTCAATACATGAAGATGGTGAAACCACAAACTGGATTAGAGACAAACTTGGAAGTGCGAAATATGCCATATGAAACTACTACATAACATGGACTTGATATACTCAAAAAGGACACGAAACTTCACATATCAATCAATGGGAAATGGGATGATAGGACCTGTAGAAGCCTTCATCCACCATTTACTCCTGTTGAATTAAGAGTATCTGGGCTGCGTGGTCTGCTTTTGAGGAAAGAATATAGCAGGAAGCTCAAGTGTAACTACTGAAAGTATTTTAGACGAATATGACAGACATGAGCAGTTGGATGTAAAGTCTTCCTTTACTGATTCTTTGCCTACTTGTACACTGAATATTTTGGCATATCCATTACACTTTTCATACTATCCCTTAATGTATTAGAATTCACAACGCCTTATCACTGTTTCTCTTTGATTTCTTTTTCGTCACTATTTTTATTATTACGTTGCTTTGTGGTCTGTTTTAATATTTTTACTATTCCCTTATTCCTGCCTTAACTTTTAAAGCTGCTACTTTTTCTTTAATGTTTTATTGGTGCCTAAGCCCAATGGAGACAATTTTCTTTGCCTCTCCCGGTGTTACTTAAAGGAAAAAATATGCCCATAGAGCAAAGTAATCCCCTTATTGTTTTCTTTCTTTGTTGTCAGCTACCCCCCAATTAAAGGGGGAAACAGCCAAGGTAGACAAAAAATTATTAGAGCCAAAATATTAAGAATTCTTATAGCCAGATATTTTGGTTGGAGAACCATTTTTTTTTTTTTTTAACCCTACTTAATCCCACTCATGAATGGCTTGGAGTATATGAGACGTGTCCGCCATAATGTGGCATACGGGGAGAATCAAGAAAGTAAGTAATTATTTGCCTGGTGAAACGAAAGGGTTAAGTTCAACAAAGATTGCAAGGTAGGTAATTACCTGATTGGTGAAATAAAAAAGGAAACCAACAATAAGTGCAAAGTAGGTAATTGGCTGATAATGGCAATGATGTAATGGTCTAACTTATGACGGTTTCATTAGACAAACCTTGTCATGAATCGGATACTACCTGTAATGATGATAATGTATTAATAATAATAATATATCTCTTAGCAAGGTCGACAACTTCAATATTGCTAAATTCATTGAAGAGGCCAGTCACCTAGAAATCATTAACACTACTTCAGATCCTGAGAGGTTACCTGGAGAAATCTCAAAATTTTGAGGAACACAATTGCCTTGGGACCTTACCCTGGTGTATTGTTAAGGAGATTCTCTTGTACCTGTTGTACCCCTCCCCTCATTGATGGAAACAATAATTTCCAAAATTTTAGGGATTATTTTACTATTCCATAAATCTATTCTATCTACCTTGGCTGTTTCCCTCTTTAATTGGGGGGTAGCCGACAAAAAAAAAAAAAAGGATATTACTTTGCTCTATGGGCACCTATGTAGTAGGTTAGCACATGGCACCAACTGACCGTTGCGATACTACAGCTGAAGGATCTTGTGGACTTAAATAAGACTGTCCAGGACAGTTCAATGTTAAGTCTTCCTTCAGTTACAGTTCTCTTTCTATGCCTACAAATCAACACCGAATATTCTTGGATATTCGTTACACACCTCATTATCCCTTCACATCTGACAACTCATTACACTCCATTTCTGTTTCTCTTTATTTTCTATATTCTTCGTACCCAGACCTGGTGAGGGCTATTTTATTTTATTATTTTTGGCCCGTTCTGGTGTCACAATCATAAAAAAAAAAAAATGCATGTATCACAGATCATCTCATTGTAGCTGAATGCAGTTCTGCTATGTACTATGACTACCTCTATCTTAAGACCCCTAGAAAAAATTCAGAACAAAGCTATGAGGATTATTCTTGGCTGCCCTATGAGCACCAGAATTATAAATATGCAACATGAATTAAACCTCCCACCTTTGATAGATCATATCAAACAGTCAGCTGTGATATTTGGAGTTAAATTAGCGAAATCAGCTCGGCCTCATCCATGTAATACTGGTCATTTGCAAGGGCCGCAGTCAGCGCCAACAATCATTAAATCGCTAATAAAAGTAACACAGTATGAAAGACAAATTCACCCCAAAATATTTAAGCTTATAACCAATGAGACAAAAAAACATAATGTAACACTCTTTATTGAGAGTGGTCCTGCACGATTAATAAATCCTTGCAAGAGGATTGGGCCAGAAATTCTCTTTCCAATATTATCATCTGGTCCGAATGTTGCTCCAATTATTAAAAAACATCAATGGTTAGATGAAATTGAAGCCTTTATTGAAACTAGTTTTTCAACTAACAATGAAACACTCTGCATTTACACTGATGAGTCTCACACAAGCAGTACAGGAGGGTCTGGGTGCAGCATTATAGTTTATGAAAATTTTGAAGGGCAGCAAATATTTGACAAAGCACTGAATATGCCAAAATGGTCATCAATCACCGAATGTGAAATTGTTGGTCTAAAACTTGCTATTGAACATGTTCTCAGTGCTAGGAGAAATGCTATCATATTCTGTGACTCGCAGAGTGCGCTTCTGTCACTGAGATCATTAAAAAGCTTCTACAAAACTCACATGGCTGAAATTCAAGAGGCTCTTATTGATTGCGCAAAGCTTAAACTCCAAGTTAAGTTTTCATGGGTACCCTCCCATGTTGGGATAGGTAATGAAAAGGCTGACAGGTTGGCAAAAATGGCAACTGAGAGTTCAGTGTCTGAATCTATAACCACACTGACTCAGTTTAAAACAATGTTGTATAATGAGATTATGGAAGAACAAGAACTTTCTACACACACAACATGTTTGCAGCTGTTCGATCCAACATTATGAAAACTTCAGAAGGCTGATACACAAATACAGCATGGGTAAAATGCTTACAGGTGACTGTGATAGAGTTGCTGCCCGTATAAGACTTGGTTATAGAAATATATTGGAGGTGAATTGCGAGAAAACTGGTAGAAAGCACCCAGAACACTCAAAATGCCATTTATGTGAGTGTGAAGGGGGCAACAATTTAGTACACTACATTACAGAGTGCACAAAGCTCAAGGACTTCAGACCTCTTGGTCTGAGCTACTTTGAACTTTGTGTGCACTTTTGCAACCCAGAGAACTTATATCCTGTACTTAGTGTATACCCAACGTTGAAAATGTAATTCTTTTACCCTCTTCTCCGTCTACATCTTTTCCCACATTTATGTGGGGTCGATGTTTCTGGTCAGTTTTCTCCATTTATTTCTGTCCCATACCTCATCACCCAACAAACCTTTAGACCTCAGGTCATCATTGATGCAATCCATCCACCTACGCTTTGGTCTCCCTCTCCTTCTACCCTGTATATCCATATCCATCACCCTCCTCCCAACATACTGTTCAACCCTTCTAAGGACATGACCATACCATCTTAGTCTATTTTCTTGTATATTATCTGATATTTCTATAACTTTGAAAAAAAAGGGGGGGGGGAAGGTGGAGGGAATACTAGCTGCTGGCTAGTACAGTGGTAACGCGCTGGCTTCGCATTCACGAGGTCGAAAGATCGGTCCCCGTCCAAGACCGAGAGTTTAAGCTGTTTACTGGCAGGAACTGCTGTGGGTGGACATCACAGTGGGGGGTTGGGGCTTGTCCTGGCTGACGAATACCCATTGTAAAATGGAAATAATTATTATTATTACTCTCTCTCTCTCTCTCATATGCCTTTTTATATACATAAGCCACTTTTCCCCTTATAAGGTGTGTGGCTGAGTAAAGGAATAATGCTCTGACTTTCTGGGAAGAGAAAGTACAGAGAAGGGTTCTTTCATTCCCTTCGCTCCACCCCACTTAATCTACTCTTACAACACGCAGGGGAACATGGAGGAAGTATTCTAACCCCCCTCCCTCAGGAGCTCATATGTATGTATATGTGTAATTACCTAATTGTGATTACCTAATTGTGTTTACGGGAAAGAGCCCAAAGCTCGTATCTTCCCGTCTCCTGATCGCTTCCATTTTATACTTAGTCATACTTATCATACCTGTCCTTAAAACTATGGATTGAGATAGCATTAACTACCTCCTCGCTTAGCCAATTCCAATTATCAACTACTCTTACACTGAAAAAGTATTTCCTTACATCCTGCGAAGAAGTTTTCTTACGAAGCTTCAAACTATGACCTCTAGTTCTAGAGCCAGCCATATCAAAATATCGATCCCTATCCACTCTGTCATAACCATGAAGGAATTTAGAGACTGTCACCATATCCCCCCTTACTCTTCTAGCTTCGAGTGATGGTAAGTCTAATTCCCTCAGCCTCTCATCATAACTGAGATTGCGTATTTCTGGCACCAGTTTCGTGGCATGTCTTTGAACTTTTTCAAGCTTAGCTATGTGCTTTTTCAAGTGCAGATTCCAAAAGGGGGCTGCATATTCGAGTTTTGGCCTCACATAGGTTACATAAATATTTCTGAACATTTCCTTGTCCATGTGCCTGAAGGCTACCCTTACATTTGATAAGAATGCATATGCTGCCCTTACTATGCCATTTATATGTATTTCTGGAGACAAATCTGCCAGTATGTTTACTCCTAGATCTCTCTCATTTTCTGTCTCTTGAAGTTGTACTCCAGCCACCGAGTAGTCAAGCTTGGGCCTTCTTGCACTTGTACCCATTCTCATTACCTTACATTTTGAAGTTTTGAATTTCATTAGCCACTTTTCTGACCACTCATGCAGATTATTTAGATCCTCCTGAAGTTCTCTACCAGTGTTCTCGTTTTTTACTTTCTTCACAATCTTTGCATCATCTACAAACATATTCATGAATGAATTTACAGACTCTGGTAGGTCATTTACATATACAAGGAACAAAAGTGGCTCTAAAACTGAACTCTGTGGAACTCCACTACTAACTCTTCTCCATTCAGACACTGAGTGTCTTACTCTAACCCTTTGTTCCCTTCCTTCTAAGTAAGTTTTTATCCATTCCAAAACATTTCCACCTATTCTAGCCATTGATTGCAGCTTCCTAATAAGTCTCCCATGTGGAACAGTGTCAAACGCTTTCTGGAAGTCTAGGAATATGCAATCTGCCCAGCCCTCTCTTTCCTGTAAGATTTGGCTTACCTCATCATAAAATTCTAATAAGTTTGTTACTGTTGATCTACCTTCTCTGAAGCCATGTTGCCTCACTGACAAAAAGTTGAAGGATTCCAAGTGAAGAGAGATATGTTTCCTTAGTAGTTTCTCCATAACTTTGCAAACTATGCTGGTCAAGGAAACTGGTCTATAGTTCAGAGCCGTATCCCTCCTTCCCTTTTTGAAGATAGGTATCACATTTGCTTGTTTCCAGCATCTTGGAATCTCCCCCGACTCCAGTGACTCCTTAAATTTGATACTTAGTGCCACTGATATTGTGTTTGCGCATTTTTTAAGCACATGAGGGGATATGTCATCGGGACCTGTAGCTTTATGAACATCTAAATCCATCAGCGCTTTGCATACCTCTGTGGCTGTAAGGTTGATGTTCTCTAATACCGGCCCTTGAGCTTCTATCACTGCAATCTGAGGGGGTGGGGTATTTTCTACTGTAAATACTGACTGAAACTCCTTGTTCAATTCTTTGCAGATCTCTTCATCCATCTCAGTGATGCTTCCATCCGCTCTATTTAGCCTTAAAACCTGTTCTTTTACCTTCAGTTTTCCTCTGATAAAGCTGTGGAAAAGCTTGGGATTTTCTTTAGCCCTCCTGGTGATGTCCCTCTCATAGTCTCTCTCTGCCTCTCTCCTTTTACTTAGGTAGTCATTTCTTGCTCTTTTGTAGGTTTGCCAGGCATTTATGTTTTTTCTCCTCCTATACCTTTTCCAGCATTTGTTTCTCCACTCCTTAGCTCTTTTACACCCATTATCGAACCATTTCTCTCTGGCATGAATTACACCTACTTTGGTGACAGGTATGCAGCAATCTACTATCTTCCCATATTTCTCACAAAAGATGTCATACATTTCTTGTACAGATTTGTTGTAAAATAAGGTTCTCCAGTCAATAACTGCAAAAAGCTCATTCATTTTGATGTAATCTCCTTTCGGATAGTTCCTCCTCATGTCCTCAGTGCCTCTACTCTCAGGAAGAATATCTTCAATGATATACTCCATCAACAACACACAGTGGTCACTCTTTCCAATTGGTGGTTCATACTCAATATTTTCAATATCCAACACATTATCTGTGAACACTAGATCAAGTAGTGATGGCTCATCCCCACCCCTGGCCCTTGTTGGTTCCATTACATGTTGGTGTAGGAAATTCCCTTGTACGCAATCTAGGAATCTTGCCCCGAATGAGTCCTCACCACTGTGTGGGTCAAGATTTATCCAATCTATCTCTTTATGATTAAAGTCTCCCATAATCAAAATCCTACATTTTTTTCCCCGTACCATGTTAACAACTGAGTTTATGACTTCAATAGTACCTATATGACTTTCCTCATAAACTTCAAGCCTATTTTGGTTCCTTGGTGGGTTGTATACAACAGTTATTATAATGCTCTCTGACCCAGAATTTATGCGAGCAACAAGAAATTCCTTGAACTCACTTTCTATAGCCAAGTTTATTTCTTCAACTTGAATCCTTTCACTTATGAGCAGTGCTATCCCTCCACCAGTCCTCTCAGATCTTTCAACCCTTAGTATTCTGAAACCCTTAGGAAAAACTGTGACACTGTTTATGTCCTCACTCAACTTAGTCTCTGTAATTGCTACTATATCTGCCTTACTGTTGTGAATCCTATCTTTTAATTCTACTGCCTTACCAGCTAATCCATCAGCATTTGTGTATAACAATCTTAATGAGGCCCCATCCCCTGATCTTCTGTCATTATCTTCTTTATCTCCCCTTTGTCT
>JAXCGZ010013289.1:115000-122500 GCA_037179515.1 Halocaridina rubra | reverse complement strand
CTGGTGTGTGTGTTCCCTGACTAGGCCAACCCCCTTACAAGAGGAATTAAGGCCATCATGTATGTATGAATTTCTGTGTGTACGTGTAATGATAAGTTCCTGACCTATAAGGAGTAGTCCAGAAATCAGACCAGGAGGAAATGACTCGGGTGAGTCAAATATGAGTTAATATTTCCTTAAAGGTTATCCCAACTATGTCCTTGTCTCAATTTTATTTATTTATTTTAATCAAAAAGATGCGAGGGTATTTCAAAGTACATGTGAATAATTACTTCTTACAATATTCAAAATTCTCTCTCTCTCTCTCTCTCTCTCTCTCTCTCTCTCTCTCTCTCTCTCTCTCTCTCTCTCTCTCTCTCTCTCTCTCTCTCTCTCTAAAAAAAAAAAAAGTCTGTACCTAGCATCTCTGCGGTGTACCATAGAACAAGTAGCATATTAGTGTAAGTGCTTACGTATGTTAAGTGAATAAATATATGATTACCTAATTGTGTTTACGGGAAAGAGCCCAAAGCTCGTATCTTCCCGTCTCCTGATCGGTACTTACGTATGTGATTACCTAATTGTGATTACCTAATTGTGTTTACGGGAAAGAGCCCAAAGCTCGTATCTTCCCGTCTCCTGATCGGTTCCATTTTATACTTAGTCATACTTATCATACCTGTCCTTAAAACTATGGATTGAGATAGCATTAACTACCTCCTCGCTTAGCCAATTCCAATTATCAACTACTCTTGCACTGAAAAAGTATTTCCTTACATCCTGCGAAGAAGTTTTCTTACGAAGCTTCAAACTGTGACCTCTAGTTCTAGAGCCAGCCATATCAAAATATCGATCCCTATCCACTCTATCATAACCATGAAGGAATTTAAAGACTGTCACCATATCCCCCCTCACTCTTCTAGCTTCGAGTGATGGTAAGTCTAATTCCCTCAGCCTCTCATCATAACTGAGATTGCGTATTTCTGGCACCTTGGTGTATGTACTTATGTAAATATATGCATATAAGTAAGTGTGTGTTTGTACTTACTTGTGTGTGTGTCAGGCCCCTTTGCTGTGCACTATAAAAAGGTAACACCTTGATGTGTGTATATACGTGTGTACGTAAGTGTGCTTACGTAGGTACATTTGCGTGTATGTCCTGCCCCTCTGCGGTGTACCTTAGTACAGGTTTTCCATTGGATTTTGTGTATTCGTACTTACATACGTAATTGTGTATGTACGTACTTGTGTGCCCTGCTCCTCTGCGGTGTACCTTAGAAGAGGTTGCGCCTATTGTATGCACGTATGTATGTATGCCTGAGGACATACGTACGTATGTGTTCCCGTCCCCTCACGGTGTACCTTAGAAAAGGTAACGCATAGGTATATGTAGGTATGTATGTGTACCCGTCCCCTCGCGGTGTACCTTAAACCAGGTAAGTGCTTAAACGTATATGCGTATGTACGAGAATGAGTGGGGGAGGGGACAGGTTAGGCACCTACGTCACGGAGTTCGGAACAGCAGGTAGAGGCTCAATCCACAAAATCGAGTCAGTTCTTTTCCGGAGTCGGTAGAAGGTGGTTTGCGTGACGTGATGGTCGGGAGTGTTAATCTATTACTCTTTTTCTCCACGTTAACTGTGGGTAAGTAAGGAAGAAGGAAATATTAATTTTGAATTTGTATCGTGTGCTTCAACGATGCCAGCGTTGAATTTTATGCTTATTAGATCGAAATTATTGAATAAATAGTATGAACTTTCACTCACGGGGGGTCAGTTGATTTCAGGTCTTCCAAGCATCAGCGAGGCGAATGTTGCAGGTGTGAGGGTTTCTATTTATTTTATAAAGAAACTAACATTTTGATGTTTAACACGGCGTGTTTTTTTAACCGCGTAAATGTTTGAATTTCGCGTTTATGCGATGAGAATTATTGTATAAAAATAATTTTCTCCCACGGCTTTAGTTAAGGAGTGATGTAGCAATAACTCCAAGTCTCTCCTGCAGAGATTTTTATTTACTTAAATGTACAGTTACAGTTGCCTCGTTCGATGTAACTATATATATATATATATATATATATATATATATATATATATATATATATATATATATATATATATAATATTTTACAGGGAGTGAGTTTTTTTTTATTTATTTTTTTGTTCGTTGTGGGATTAAAAAAAACCTGTCAGTAGTTTTCGCGGTTGTGGCATATGGCTTGAGAAATCCGTTACTTTCTTTACATTCATTTTTATTTACTTATTTATACATTTATTTATTTATTCATTCATATTTGTGTCACTGTGCTTCGTCTCTTATCATTTTAATTAACTTGTAAGATGAATAGCATTTTCGTGAGAATGGATTTTATTATTATTATTTTTAATATCGATAAATCTTCGCGCGAAGTGACTCTTAATCCAAGTTTTGCTTTTGATGTGAACAATGATTTTTCTATTTTTTATTTAATAATGTTTATTGAATCTTATTGTATTTTTCGATTTTGTACTGTTTTCTAAATATGTTTAAAAGTAAATATTTACTTTCACATCCTTATATGTGAAATTAATATACAAAACAGGAAATTATATCTAAAACAACAACAAACTTATTTCTAGTAAGTTTTTTTAACATGACCAAAGTAAACTTACCAAAATCTAACCTTATTAGTTTAGTAAATCTCAAGGGATATTTTTCCCCTAGCTGGTAGGAACTGGATATTAGGGCCATCAAATAGGGATCGTGCTATCTGGCCCTGAGATATCTAAGGGTCTGGCTAATCCCTAGTCAAACGTCATTACCTGCACAGATTAATAATTAGAGATCAGATAATGCCGTAAACTTGGGTAAACTCGTGATACAATCCCGTTATTACCGAATATACGTTACCTTGTTATCATACGTGACTGATTTTTACAGAATTAATTTTTAATTTTGTCCAAAACGTGTTATAGAGAGGAAAATATAATAATCTTTTCTTTTTTCATTTTAATTTAATGAGGTTGCAATTATATTTAAAGTCTCGTGACTGATTATTTAATTAGTTTATATTAAAGCTTGAATATCATGAATCTTTGGCACCTGATATTTTTATGAAGTAAGTTAGGTTAGGTTAAGGTTTTTTTTTTATAAAATTGTATATACAGATTAGTATTTTGAGTAAAGTCGCTTTTATCATTCCTCGTGAGGTCCCAAAGCTTTAAATAGAGATTCTAGTTTTTTTCTATTTATTTATTTGTATACATGTAATTGTGTAGTTGAGATTGATTTTAAGGATATATTATAATTAGACATATTAACTTTGTATGATATAAAGCTTTTAATGGATAACCGATGTAAAAAGAAAATAAAAATTTAATATGAAATATTTTTTTATATTTTTTCATATTTTAATATTAGGGCAAGTCTCTCAGAACTGCTTGTTTGAATAAATTAGGAACGGAAATTATATATTTCTCATTCCGTTTTTCGAATATGTCGTAAGCCATACATTAATAAATAAAGATACAATGAAGAAAAAACTTAAATACTTATAGAATTCATTTTATTTGTGTATAAATTCAAATCCTTATTAATAAATATATTTCTGATAATTGTGCATAGTTTTGTGTGCCATAATTATTCCCCATTCGAATAGAGGTGAACACAGACACGCTGGAACTTGGGGATTAAAGCTTGATGTCCTTCCCAATGCACCGCGGTTGGGATCGAAACCTTAGTAGTCGTTTTCCGACTCGCGCTTTCCTCCTCTGAGCTACCGCGGCTTCCATTTATACTTCTGATAATAATAACAATAATAGTTCCTTATTGTATTATACAATAAGAGCCTAAATATAGGTCTACCCTAAGTCATAAAGGTTTGTTTATAAACATAATTAGTATGAATGTTTAATTATTTACGAAATAATGAAATATATTGTTTTAGAATGAAACGATTCTCGAATACACCGTTACAATTTCGCCGAAGAAAGGCTTTCACTTCCAGAAAAACCTCGATATGGGGACCCGAGAGGGCGAGAAAACCTCGATATAAGGAATCCTGAGCGACTCTATTGTCTTGGGTGCTATTTTATTTATTCATTTATTGCTTATTTTCTTGTTTATCTATATTTTAGCTTGTATTTTAATGCTTTCCAATAAAATGTTATATATATATTTTTTTCATTTATCTTATTGCGTTATGATTTTGTTTGTTTATATTTAAAGCTGGTGTTTTAAAACTCCATTTTTTGCTAATTTGATTTGGTATCTGTTTATTGGTTGTTTCAGATTAAATTATATACCTCATATAATATTCAGTTTATTTTTCAAAATTACGCGAATATATTTAATTTCCCATGATTTTTCTCTTGGCCCTAGTGTCACTATGACCCCTCATTTAGGGGTGGACACAAACCCTATGAAAAGCTGGGGAATTAATGCTGGATGCAGTGATGAATACAATTAATAGTGTAATTTTCGTCATTCCGTTATATATTATACTTTGTAATCGAATAGAACAATAATCTTTTGTTTTCGTGTTCTCTCTCTCTCTCTCTCTAACTGGAACAAGATGATGTCATTTCTCTCTCAGTAAGTAGAATAAGAAGGCATTCTCTCTCTCTCTCTCTCTCTCTCTCTCTCTCTCTCTCTCTCTCTCTCTATCTATCTATCTATCTGTCGTTCACGTATGAATAAGAGAATGGTTTGTAGTTTTAATTAATGAGAATCGCTACAATTTAACTGTTGCAATCCAAGTGTTTGTATTATAATTTTTATATAATTTTTTATTACTTTCATTCGTATAATATCCCTCTAGCTTTGCCTATCATTTATAGTTCATTTTTATACATCATTCCCATTATTTTAAGCTGTGTCATCTATCATAACATTCTAATCAGGTAAATAATAGTTTTTTCTTATTTGTTTTCAGTATATATATATATATATATATATATATATATATATATATATATATATATATATATATATATATATATATATATATGCAAAATAAACTAATAATTATCGAATGAGAAGAAAGTTCATTTTCAACTATTTTATAAACCACATTTCCTACTCATGTGGGGTGGCTGTTTCACACTAGCTTCTTTGGTTAATAGCCGTTGATTTTGCCATAAATATTTACGGCCTGATGCGTTTCCTAACTCCAACTTCCTTCATTGGGGCCGGTGCCGAATTGAGCTGGCTGGCTCCCCTAGTGGAGAGTTTAGTGAAATGTGCTTTTCGTATATTTTAGACGAGGTTTGAAGGCTTTTCATGGCCCTGGATTGAATTTTTTTTCCAACATGATCGTGTCTATAGATATTTATTTACATATGTTCGTATGCATACACACATGTGTTTATGTCTATCTATAGTGACGTACATACGTATAAATACGTACTTACATACATGTACACAAATAACTTATACTCTTTGTAAAAGACAATAACATTGTTTTAATTTCAAACAAAGAAATATAGATTGGTTATTACCTTTACTTGTAAGTAATAATAATGATAATAATAACAGTAATAATAATAATGATAATAATAATAATAATAATAATAATAATGACATGAATAATAATGATAATAATAATAATAATAATAATAATAATGACATGAATAATAATGATATTAATCATCATAATGGTTGCATTTATTCATTATTTTGGTATGTATGTGGGTGCAAGCATTTGGTGTGAGGTTAGTGACCGGAGAGAGAGAGAGAGAGAGAGAGAGAGAGAGAGAGAGAGAGAGAGAGAGAGAGAGAGAGAGAGAGAGTATAATAATAATATAATAATAATAATAAGAGAGAGAGAGAGAGAGAGAGAGAGAGAGAGAGAGAGAGAGAGAGAGAGAGAGAGAGAGAGAGAGAGAGAGAGAGAATGATGACTAGGAAAGGAATATTTGATTTTTATATTTTTACCTTTATTAACGTAAAGGGGGGTTTACACGGTCAAACGGTTCGTCGAACGCGGTTCGACAGACAAGTGTTTGAAATGATGTTCGAGCGTGTGAACGAGGTATTTGGTTGTCGAACACAGAACACGGAACGTGTTCGACAACCAAATACCCCGTTCACACGCTCGAACATCACTTCAAACACTTGTCTGTCGAACCGCGTTCGACGAACCGTTTGGCCGTGTAAACCCCCTTAAGCTTCGTGTGTACGCTCTGGGAGTGAGTCTACCTGACCAGACGAAGGTATTGACAGATTCAGTAATGAAGTGGGGGGGGGGGTGCTAGTAAATCCAAGTACTTTATTTTTCCTGGAACTTGCTAAAGGCTACTTATGCACAAGGTTAAAGAATTTAATTAATAATGATAATAATAATAATGCTAATAAATAGGATATTAATATTAATAGTTGAAATTATGGAAATAATATTACTATAATAATAATGATAATAATAATAATGATAATAATAATAATAATAATAATAATAATAATAATAATAATAATTGCAATGATAATGCTAATAATAATGATGGTAATATTGGTAACTATAATGAGGGAAATAATAATAATAATAATAATAATAATAATAATAATAATAATAATAATAATAATAATAATAAATATTGTGCGTGTATTTTATTTGGTGCTCTTCATTACTTTTCATATAAATTATTAACGTTTATTATTATTGTTATTATTATTATTATTATTATTATTAGTAGTAGTAGTAGTAGTAATAGCAGTAGCAGCAGCATTAGTCTTTCACAGCTGGACACAGCTTTTGAGGCCACCCAAACCACAGAGGTTTACACAGACATATGACTTAAACCGCGTACGTAAGGGTTTACGGAAGTGAAAATATATTTCAAGTAAGGATCCAATAGTGTACCTTAATTATTTTTTCATTTCTTCTTTTGTTTAATATTTCTTTTTATTATTGTTGAAGTGAACATTAATTATATTTCTATATGTCTACCGCACTTTCATTTTGTATTTCTTATTACTGTTTTTCATAGGTAAATATATTAAAAGATATTTTTGCAATACCTTGTATTAATTCTAATATAATTTTGAAACTATTCAGAATTCCAAGTAACCCCACCAAATATGTGTGTGTGTGATTTGACTACGGAATTTCTCTCTCTCTCTCTCTCTCTCTCTCTCTCTCTCTCTCTCTCTCTCTCTCTCTCTCTCTCTCTCTCTCTCTCTCTCTCTCTCTCTCTCTCTCTCTCTCTCTCTCTCTCTCTCTCTCTCTTTCTAATATATATATATATATATATATATATATATATATATATATATATATATATATTATATATATATATTTATATATATATATATATATATATATATATATATATATATATATATATATATATATATATATATATAAGCTATAAGGTTGGATTCCTTTTAACCTTCTGTGGTGTAGTGGTAGCGCCTTGACTTAGTAATCATAAGTCCTAGGTTCGAGTTCCGGTCGAGGTAAAAAAAAATGATTCATATATAAATAAATACGTACATACATACACACACAAGTACATACTTGCAGCTCAAATGTGCACTTTTTTCATA